>VCJN01000296.1:0-288193 GCA_006384855.1 Tetraselmis striata | reverse complement strand
CCGCCCAGCCACCCTGCACCACCCGCGCCCGGGTCCTGCCGCCTATTCAGTGCCGCCCCGCCCGTTCGGTGCCATTCATATATAGGCGCCGTTCCAGGCCTCGATCATGATGTATCCCTCCGTCCGGTTAGACTCGCTCTATTCCCCGTCGCTCGACCTTTACCAGACCCCAGGAATGGCGACCGAGGATGGAGCTGCGCCAACCGCGACTGGCGATCATCAGGACCCGGACGGCTCCTCCTGGCACTCGGGCACGGTGAGCTGACTGCCTATCGAGTAGAACGGGGAGGGCGTTCTGATTTTGGTACCGACAGGTGGGACAGTGAGCAGCGAGCAGTGATGCGGGCCGCGGCGGCTTTGGGTTGGCGGTGGCCCCATAATCCCAGCAGGGGCGGGCGGCGGCGCGGCGCAGCGAGATGTCGTCGATTTGAGACGGTTATTCGGTTCTAAGGTAAAATCATAGATCGCGCGCTCTGTCTCCTAGATCGGCGAAATAATCGTCCAGGAAGTTGCGGATCTACGGAAAAATCTAGCCTCTTTTCGTATATTATGGGCTTTATTTAGAGGATTTATTGGTGTGAATTACAAAAAGGTTTTATAAATATTTAGAGGATTTATTGGTAGTCCGGTTGAGTCAAAAAAGTCAACACCCGATGAGAACTAAAAACTGCCTGTATCGGAATAAGCGCGGGGTCCTCTTTTTCTTTACGGGGTGCTGGATTGTACTGAATGTGGAAAAATCCAGTCACGGCGTCGGGCCCTCCCTCGCATGCATTGCCTTTATTTTCGTTATATCTCACATGTATCGAAATCCCGAAATTACGGCCGAGACGGCCTGGGACTCCCCGTCCCGGTACAGGCACTCCGTACAGGTACGCCGGTAGTCGACCCATCCGCCCACTGCTGCTGCTGCGTGCTGCCACCACTACAGACCGAAGGGCGCAGTACCCGTACCTTCTGTATCACACTTTCAAATTGCTGCCGATTAAATCGCACTTCCCACTTGATCCCCGACGGATGGTGTGCTACAGGTACCCGTAGCGGTTTCGGATCAAAATGCTAGGCTCTGCGAACAATTTGGATGAACGTGCTGCGTACGACAGTTGAATTTAAAAAGTGCTATTTTTCTTGCTGGATTTCCGCGGGGACCCCATATTTCCGCCGAGCAAACGCCTGATGAAGAAAGGCACCCCTTCATATCGTTTGTTCCGGTGGATGGAGGCGTCAGATATGCGGTAGTAAAATCCATCCCGGAGTTTCTTCGTTCAGGATTTATACTCGTACGGCAATTCCTGTCAGTGTCGTCCTGCCACAGTATGTCGACCTTCACAGACAGCGCCAGTCGACCCTGTTATTTATACCCGTCCGCCTAGCGCTATCATATTGACGAGTCGACGCTAGCATTGCTTATTATCAGCGGTACCTCGGCTTCCACCATTGATTATCACACTTGATATAGAGACCGCCAGTATGGACGACAGGGCTTGGCGGTCCTCACGCGACGATTGCCGCCCTCTTATTGCCGACCGTGCTGCTGCTGGGAATGAGGCCACTCGGTCATTCAGTCATGCCGGTGCAGTCGTCAATAAGAGAGGCATCGCAAAATACCAGAGAACTTTCGACACGTCGATCTGCGCCTTCCGGCATTCCACAGATAGGCTGCCGAGACTGCATCAGTTCTCGCATCCGGCGGGCGATTTCAGTCCCCGGCGACATACGGTCCCCAACCCAAGCCGCGAGTCTGAGCCTTGCCATACATTATTGCCGACACACAGCGGAGTCGCCGGGGCTCCTCGCACGCCGGCGACACCATGGGCCCCTGCTGGGCAGAAGGAACTACCCGTGCAGATTCTGGAATCCAGGTCTGAGCGAGCTGCATCACTGAAGTTGCCAGCGATTGCCCCAACAAGCCAACGCACGAGATCGACGGTGGCAAAAGCCTCCACTGACTCGGGTCAGCAGCCGTATGCCGCCAATTCTACACCCCGCCCACGACCGCACCGCGGCAGCAACTGTAAAGGTCGGAGCTTCACCACCCGGAAACGGCGGGAACAAGTTGGAGATATCTTGGCAGTCTGCGCCACCGAGTACTACGGGGAATTCTTGTCGACAGCGCCGGCACGCAGCTATGTGTCCGCCAACATCAGCTTCGCTAAGAAACGTGGATTCATCCGAGTTTGATTTCTGGAGGATATTGGAAGTCTTTATTCTTAAAATTCTGATCATGGCGGAGCGGCCAAGACACAGCCATCAATGCCCAAGGGTTGCAATAATATTATGCATGTAGAGTGAGCGTAGCGTAGTTCAACATAGCGTCCATGACATATGGCTGCCTCTAGAGCGCCGCGAGGTATTGTTAGCATTTTTAAGACACATGGAGTAAGAGTGTGTATGGCGCTCACTAGTTACGGATAGCAAGGCGTCCCGTTGTGGCGGATTGGCGCATTGGCGACAATCTCAGCGGCACTTACCGCTAAGTTTTAACATCCAATATAGATAGCATAAGATGACACAATCATTCTCAGTTGAAAAGACCCCATGACGCCATTTGACCGTTTTCAATGACCATTGCCGGGGCTCGTGAGCTTGAACTCTGAAACTGCAGCGCAACGCATACATGCGAATCTACAAAATGCTCCATATTTTCAGCCCCGCCAGGATTCACTTGATTCTGGCGGGTTTGTATCAGACAAGTTTGGTGATGCCGTGGCCCACTACATCCAACAACGTCGCATTGGCATGCGGATAAAGGTTAAATGATTACATATCATTTAGGGATCGCCACTGGGCCGAAGAATGCACACCACAACGCGGCCAACTCCCCGGTAATCATCCACAACGCGCATCGGCTCCCACCCGGCCTGCCTCGCGATGGCCGCAACCTTGGCATGCCCTCTCTCGCCCCCGGGGGCTTGCAGCAGCAGCACGCCGTCTGGGCAGAGCAGGCGGGGCTCGCACGCAGCCACACTGCGGAGACATCCACGCAAAGCGAGTGGCTATGAAAGCCTCCATATGGTCAACCAGCAAATCGTGCTTGTCATGGTTGATCAGAATGTCCGTGGGAGCCTGATGCATCTCTCCAGCCTATCTTCAACATCTCGGCGTTAAGGGCGTGGTGCTTAGAGAGTGGTGACCCGGGCGTGGCCGCACCTTTTGGTAACAGCGGCGTAAGCTTCATAGCCTGTTTTGCCGGCATACAATGCGGCGTCTGACTCTCCCGTGATTCGCCCTTCGGACCTGAAGGCCCGGGTCGCATACCCACGACCGCAGGAAGTCAGGCGATTGAGGGCAGGGTGGCGCACCTCCATGCTGCCAATAGCCTACGCATGCAATGCTGGCATACATGCGCAAACATGTCATCACATCATCTCCCATTTGGATGCAGAGCGCACCTGTCACCTGCGAGGTACGGTGGGTTGCAAACGATGACGCTGTATGGCGCGAAATCTGAGAGCGGCTGAGGGGGGCGGCAGCCGCGCTGACATTAGACAGCACCATTTCAGCGCTGAAGTGTTTGATGGCAATTGAAGGCGCCGCACAGACATCGGCCACACAGCAGTCTTCACGCAAAGGCTGAGTGGGCAGACGCCACAGACCGTGCCACTACTTGGGTGCCCATGGAGCTGTCCGAAATCCGCTTTCATGAAGGTTGCGCGCGCAGATAGATCCGCGCCGCCTCCCTGTCGGGTGTGACAGCCGCGCGGCACAGAATACTCTCACGAAAGGCACATCGCTGCGGCTCAAAGCGTGGAGCGCATAGTAGGCAGGGCAACACTGGTGCTCTGATGGCCTTTGGGTTGTGTAACGTAACCACACTTTCGGTTCGCGGTATTGTCGTTTTTGGACCCCCCCCCCCCCCCCCCACCCCCCCCTCGCACACGCAAAATCTGAAATACACGCTGTGGCCATAAATACCCCACGGATATTCTGACTCCATGCGGCAAAACAATGGTTGTTTTGGACCCGCGAACCCAATGAAACGTTCTGGTATTCGATGGCATTCAACACGGAAGGCATGCTACCGCTCAGCGTGGTGGTTTGTTGCAGCGTCACCCGCACCTGCGCATTCCGCTCAGCGAGCTCCAGCGCCTCGGCGCTTAGATCGACGCCCACGCCCGCCACCTCCGGGCAGCCGAGCAGGATGGAGAGCAGCATGCAGCCAGAGCCGGTGCCCAGGTCAAGCACCGTGTGGCGCTCCGTGCGGCTGGGCTGCTCGTCTATGTAAGATATGGCAGCCTGGGAATCGGCAGAGTGTCGTATTGATTCTCATGTATGGCCATGTCAGGGTGAATTATGGCATCAAATGCAGCCCTCCCTCAGCTAAGTTAAGAGCCTAGCCGTCCCACGCTGTGGGATTTGCAGGTCCAAATAATAATGCTTGTTTATAAAAAATGACAGGGAATATCTGCGAGTGGTGTTTCCTAATACATGTTGTATAGGAGAATGCAGTATTCCCCTCCTTCCGCAAGATTGGGGGGGGGGGGGGGGGGGGGGGGGGCTGTAAACTATGATACATAGCAAACCCAAGGATTGGTTTGGCATCCAATCTGGTGTCACCTGAACCACCGCCTCGGAGGACTTCCGCGGCATCAGCTGTTCGGAGGTTGTGGAGAATGTGTGCCCGCAGAATTTGACCTCGCGGATGCCGACTGCTGAGAGCGTCTCCAGGCTTGCCCTGCCGCAGTCACGGTGACAGGGCTCAAACCCTAAACAAACCCATTACATGGAAGCGGGTGTGGGTGTGTCTGTGTATGGGGGGAGAGAGGGAGGAGGAGGGGGGGGGGAGGGGGGGATTGACTCACGCACCACTTGGGATTTACCCTGAACCCTGAAAAGGCAGCACGTATAACGGTATGTTATCTACTATCGTCCCCTCCTCGTGTCCACAGTTAGGCCATGCTCCCGTACGTCTAAGGCACCTTAGCGTGCACCCGCACGTACTGAGAAAGAGAATCACAGTGAGAATGCAAAGCAAATTAGCTACTGTCATTACCTAGTGATTAATGTTGGCAAAAAAAAGCTCCCTACCAGAGAGCCTTCAGTTTGATGTCTCCCTTATCGTGCATGCGTTCTTGCTCCCCCCCCCCCCCCCCCCCCCCCCCCCGGCGGCTCGGAAGGTTCCCCAGCACTCGCTTCAGATATGCCAGAGCAACCCCCCCCCCCCCCCCCCCCACTCGCCCCCTTCCCCACAACCATGCTTTGCCTGCCCTCCGATAAATGCACCAGCGCTGCCGGCTCACCTGCGCTGCGCATTCAGTCGCGTGCGTCTCAGCAGTTTGTGGAACTTCTTTGGGGCATCCGCCGCCACGTGTGCCCCCAGCCCAAGCTCCCGCGGCAGACCTTCCAGGGCTGTCAGCGCTATGTGGGCCCCCCTGTCACAGCGCCGGCACGCTGCGAATCGGGCTACGCAAGAGGCAAGCAAGGGGAGGCGTGGGCTAGCACGGCACCAGTACACAGTGTGGTATCGGGCTTGGCGGCTCACTTGGCGCCTTGTATCTCCACTGTTCCGTCCCTGCCCACGGTGTACAGGCCCTGCCGCTGCTGCAGCTGGCTGGCGGCCTCCCAGGCGCTGGTACAGCCCGGGCAGACCACCGCCCCCAGCCGCATCTGCCGCCACATCAGCACGCACCACGTCAACGAGTCCATCCGAGTGCGTCAGCGTTGACCCTACCTTTCTGTGTGCTGCTGCTACAGGCTGCCGCGCACTGCGCACGAGAGTGTGGCCCCGCCCTTACCTGTGCCGGATCGTTGCCATCCAGCACCACTGCATCAAATGTGGCATGTATGCGTCCCTTCGCGGCCTCCAATGCCTTCCACCCTGCCTCCGTTTTGGCAACCAAAACCTGCACACCCCATAGCAGAGGAGAAGCGAGCTAGGCAAACTTGGCAGGGCACTCGAATCCACACTCACACGTGCGCCCTTCAGCCCCCGGCCCCTCACTGCTGCTTTCGTTCGCACATGTTTGGCCGGCACTCACCAGCCCAGCAGCGGATTTCTCCAGGTCGCTGCACACGTGCGCCTGGTTGCCCCACATGCGCTGCGCCATGAACAGCACCGGCGGCCCCGCGCGGTCCGCCCTCGGCGAGAAGTCCGCACGCTGCGTGTCCACGCCGGCTGTCTTCCACACTGCAGCTACATCGGCCGACTCAACCACCACCTGGGCGGCACCCATGCGCCCTTGATCAGGCACATCGGTTCTGCGCACCGCGATGTTCACCGCCATTGCTCGAAGTGCGAGTGGGGAAGAGAAAATATGTGTGTAGTAAAGGGCGATGTATATTGTGTGTGTGTGTGTGTGTGTGGTGGTGTGGAGGGGGGGGGGGGGGGGGGGGGGATTTACCCCACCTGCAGGTTGCTGACCGCCGCGCCCCTGCCCACAGCGCTATCAGGTCGCCGAGAAGCAGCTCGCCGTAAGCCGCCACAACCGCCTCCGCAGTCGGTCCGCCCACTGCCCCGCGCCTCGACCACCGACAGCACGCGTTGTCCTCCTCTAGCCAGCCCGCTATCCGCCCTGGAGGCCAGTCTCGCCGCATGCCGAGGCGCGCCGCTGAGTAGTCTCTGCCGCGACGGTGCTGCACGCGCGAGAGATCCGTCTCCGCTCCATAACCACCTTCCAAGGCCAGGAGCTGGCGGCTGCAGCTTAGCGCGGCCATCGAGACATGCGACTGCGAAGTGTGTGGGTGGAGGAAAGGGGGTTACTTGGGGGGGGGGGGGGGGGGGGGGGGGCGCACGCCGTACAGACCAAGAAGAGTAGTAGCGGGCAGCAACACCACCCAACACATGCTCCGTTTGGGTCGCAGGTTCATGTAGCGCCATCAGCGGGTATCATCAGGGGTATTAACCAGGGTTGGGCTGCAGTATCGACTGCACTGCAAACCTGCAGTACCTTCCCGAAAAGGGGCTGCAGTGCAATTACCCAAAGTGCCCCAAATCTCACTGGATAACGTTTGGATGGCGCCCGCCAATGACAATAAGCCATATGGCGACGGTTCCGGCGCTCGGAGCGCCGCGGATAGCACCGTACTCGCTCGTACCATCACACGTCGCCGCATCGGGGCACAGATCAGTAGACCACACACACCCGCCGAACCTATCCTCACTTCACGCTCACCCAGGCACCACTACCTGCCATCCTCCTCTCGTCTCCATTCGTCAATTATGTGGAGGGAGACCAGTCTGCCGCGAAGCAGGGCGCAGCGGCGATGGCGGACGAGGCGATGGCGGAAGACAGCACCGCCGGCGCCGCGGCCAGCACTGCCGCCAACAGCTCAGCAAGAGTGACACCGGCACCACTTGGGACGCAAGCCGGCAATATTTTCATTGACGACGACGAAGATGACCCCCTCTTAGGCCTGAGCCCCACTGATCCCCCCCCCCCGTCGATCCCCAAGAGGACAGAGGACCCGTTGAAGTGGTGGAAGAAGCATGCTTCTTCCTTCCCCCTCATTTCTGAATTAGCTCGGAGTGCTTTATGTGTGCCGGGCTCACAGATTGAGTGCGAGCGCGTGTGCTCTCTTGCTGGTCTTATCACCATGCACTTAAGAAATAGAATGAACCTGGATAATATGGGTGCCTGCGTCTTCATTTAGAAGAACCTGGACTTGGATGCCAGGGTCAGGGAGCTACTGGCGTCGTACTACGGGGAGGCTGCTTGCAGCGCCGTGGCGGCGGATCTACTCAAGCCATGCGGAGAGGACTGCCTGGCCAGCCAGGTCCTTGAGGGCGAGGGCGAGGGGGAGGCCAGCCGCATTCAATGGGAAGCGGTGGAGTCTATGCTGGAGCAGTATGGAGCCGAGCCAGCGGATGAGGAGGCGGGGAATTAGAGGGGTTTTATGCCATCATGCGTTTTTACGGGTGTTTCACTATGCATGCGCTGGGACACCGTCGTTGGACACACACAAATGTACACACAGTAGGCTTTTCCCCTCTGTAGGCAATTTAATTGTATATTACAACTTCCACCATGATTTCTGCCCCTCCGCATCCGCCATGGCTGCCCCTTTGCCCTTCACTGTCCCGCCCTTCCCTATAATCAGCAGTTTCGGTGCTACGGCAGTACTGGAAAGTGGACTGCAGCCCAACTCTGGTATTATCCAAGGATTACCCCTGGTACCGGCGGGTATCTGCGGTTATCACTGTCATAAATTTGGGTTGTTAGTGCCGTCGGAGTTCAAGCCCATATTCGAAAAGCCGCTAGATGGGAGGATATAGTCTTTGATTCGCCGCTACTTTATGAAAACCCCATATTCGAAAAGCCGCTACGGATCCTTAGATCGTAGATTCAGTCTAGGACGTCGTAGGTTCGATCTCCGAAGTTCCGCCTACGGGTAGATTTGCGGAAATCTAGGAGTTGAAAACGAGTGAAAATCTAGGACGTCCTAGATTGGCATCGAGGGCCTTTCGGGGCCATTTGGTACGTATCCTGGGCCTTCCGGGCCACCCCCTGAGACACGCGTCGCGATTGCCGCCCAGCCCACCCTGCACCACCCGCGCCCGGGTCCTGCCGCCTATTCAGTGCCGCCCCGCCCGTTCGGTGCCATTCATATATAGGCGCCGGTTCCAGGGCCTCGATCATGATGTATCCCTCCGTCCGGTTAGACTCGCTCTATTCCCCGTCGCTCGACCTTTACCAGACCCCAGGATGGCGACCGAGGATGGAGCTGCGCCAACCGCGACTGGCGATCATCAGGACCCGGACGGCTCCTCCTGGCACTCGGGCACGGTGAGCTGACTGCCTATCGAGTAGAACGGGGAGGGCGTTCTGATTTTCGGTACCGACGGGTGGGACAGTGAGCAGTGAGCAGTGATGCGGGCCGCGGCGGCTTTGGGTTGGCGGTGGCCCCATAATCCCCGCAGCGGGGGCTGGCGCAGGGGCGCGGCCGCAGCGAGATGTCGTCGATTTGAGACGGTTATTCGGTTCTAAGGTAAAATCATAGATCGCGCGCTCTGTCTCCTAGATCGGCGAAATAATCGTCCAGGAAGTTGCGGATCTACGGCTAAAAATCTAGCCTCTTTTCGTATATTATGGGCTTTATTTAGAGGATTTATTGGTGTGAATTACAAAAAGGTTTTATAAATATTTAGAGGATTTATTGGTAGTCCGGTTGAGTCAAAAAAGTCAACACCCGATGAGAACTAAAAACTGCCTGTATCGGAATAAGCGCGGGGTCCTCTTTTTCTTTACGGGGTGCTGGATTGTACTGAATGTGGAAAAATCCAGTCACGGCGTCGGGCCCTCCCTCGCATGCATTGCCTTTATTTTCGTTATATCTCACATGTATCGAAATCCCGAAATTACGGCCGAGACGGCCTGGGACTCCCCGTCCCGGTACAGGCACTCCGTACAGGTACGCCGGTAGTCGACCCCATCCGCCCACTGCTGCTGCTGCGTGCTGCCACCACTACAGACCGAAGGGCGCAGTACCCGTACCTTCTGTATCACACTTTCAAATTGCTGCCGATTAAAATCGCACTTCCCACTTGATCCCTGACGGATGGTGTGCTACAGGTACCCGTAGCGGTTTCGGATCAAAATGCTAGCAGGCTCTGCGAACAATTTGGATGAACGTGCTGCGTACGACAGTTGAATTTAAAAAGTGCTATTTTTCTTGCTGGCATTTCCGCGGGGACCCCATATTTCCGCCGAGCAAACAGCCTGATGAAGAAAGGCACCCCTTCATATCGTTTGTTCCGGTGGATGGAGGCGTCAGATATGCGGTAGTAAAATCCATCCCGGAGTTTCTTCGTTCAGGATTTATACTCGTACGGCAATTCCTGTCAGTGTCGTCCTGCCACAGTATGTCGACCTTCACAGACAGTGCCAGTCGACCCTGTTATTTATACCCGTCCGCCTAGCGCTATCACTATTGACGAGTCGACGCTAGCATTGCTTATTATCAGCGGTACCTCGGCTTCCACCATTGATTATCACACTTGATATAGAGACCGCCAGTATGGACGACAGGGCTTGGCGGTCCTCACGCGACGATTGCCGCCCTCTTATTGCCGACCGTGCTGCTGCTGGGAATGAGGCCACTCGGTCATTCAGTCATGCCGGTGCAGTCGTCAATAAGAGAGGCATCGCAAAATACCAGAGAACTTTCGACACGTCGATCTGCGCCTTCCGGCATTCCACAGATAGGCTGCCGAGACTGCATCAGTTCTCGCATCCGGCGGGCGATTTCAGTCCCCGGCGACATACGGTCCCCAACCCAAGCCGCGAGTCTGAGCCTTGCCATACATTATTGCCGACAGACAGCGGAGTCGCCGGGGCTCCTCGCACGCCGGCGACACCATGGGCCCCTGCTGGGCAGGAGGAACTACCCGTGCAGATTCCGGAATCCAGGTCTGAGCGAGCTGCATCACTGAAGTTGCCAGCGATTGTCCCAACAAGCCAACGCACGAAATCGACGGTGGCGAAGGCCTCCACTGACTCGGGTCAGCAGCCGTATGCCGCCAATTCTACACCCCGCCCACGACCGCACCGCGGCAGCAACTGTAAAGGTCGGAGCTTCACCATCCGGAAACGGCGGGAACAAGTTGGAGATATCTTGGCAGTCTGCGCCACCGAGTACTACGGGGAATTCTTGTCGACAGCGCCGGCACGCAGCTATGTGTCCGCCAACATCAGCTTCGCTAAGAAACGTGGATTCATCCGAGTTTGATTTCTGGAGGATATTGGAAGTCTTTATTCTTAAAATTCTGATCATGGCGGAGCGGCCAAGACACAGCCATCAATGCCCAAGGGTTGCAATAATATTATGCATGTAGAGTGAGCGTAGCGTAGTTCAACATAGCGTCCATGACATATGGCTGCCTCTAGAGCGCCGCGAGGTATTGTTAGCATTTTTAAGACACATGGAGTAAGAGTGTGTATGGCGCTCACTAGTTACGGATAGCAAGGCGTCCCGTTGTGGCGGATTGGCGCATTGGCGACAATCTCAGCGGCACTTACCGCTAAGTTTTAACATCCAATATAGATAGCATAAGATGACACAATCATTCTCAGTTGAAAAGACCCCATGACGCCATTTGACCGTTTTCAATGACCATTGCCGGGGCTCGTGAGCTTGAACTCTGAAACTGCAGCGCAACGCATACATGCGAATCTACAAAATGCTCCATATTTTCAGCCCCGCCAGGATTCACTTGATTCTGGCGGGTTTGTATCAGACAAGTTTGGTGATGCTGTGGCCCACTACATCCAACAACGTCGCATTGGCATGCGGATAAAGGTTAAATGATTACATATCATTTAGGGATCGCCACTGGGCCGAAGAATGCACACCACAACGCGGCCAACTCCCCGGTAATCATCCACAACGCGCATCGGCTCCCACCCGGCCTGCCTCGCGATGGCCGCAACCTTGGCATGCCCTCTCTCGCCCCCGGGGGCTTGCAGCAGCAGCACGCCGTCTGGGCAGAGCAGGCGGGGCTCGCACGCAGCCACACTGCGGAGACATCCACGCAAAGCGAGTGGCTATGAAAGCCTCCATATGGTCAACCAGCAAATCGTGCTTGTCATGGTTGATCCGAATGTCCGTGGGAGCCTGATGCATCTCTCCAGCCTATCTTCAACATCTCGGCGTTAAGGGCGTGGTGCTTACAGAGTGGTGGCCAGGGCGCGGCCGTACCTTTTGGTAACAGCGGCGTAAGCTTCATAGCCTGTTTTGCCGGCATACAATGCGGCGTCTGACTCTCCCGTGATTCGCCCTTCGGACCTGAAGGCCAGGGACACATGGTCACGACTCCAGCAAGTCAGGCGATTGAGGGCAGGGTGGCGCAGCTCCATGCTGCCACTAGCCTACGCATGTCATGCTGGCATACATGCGCAAACAAGTCATCACATCATCTCCCATTTGGATGCGGAGCGCACCTGTCAGCTGCAAGGTACGGTGGGTTGCAAACGATGACGCTGTATGGCGCGAAATCTGAGAGCGGCTGAGGGGGGCGGCAGCCGCGCTGACATTAGACAGCACCATTTCAGCGCTGAAGTGTTTGATGGCAATTTAAGGCGCCGCACAGACATCGGCCACACAGCAGTCTTCATGCAAAAGCTGAGTGGGCAGACGCCACAGACCGAGCCACTACTTGGGTGCCCATGGAGCTGTCCGAAATCCGCTTTCATGAAGGTCGCGCGCGCAGATAGATCCACGCCGACTCCCTGTCGGGTGTGACAGCCGCGCGGCACAGAATACTCTCACGAAAGGCACATCGCTGCGGCTCAAAGCGTGGAGCGCATAGTAGGCAGGGCAACACTGGTGCTCTGATGGCCTTTGGGTTGTGTACCGTAACCACACTTTCGGTTCGCGGTATTATCGTTTTTGGACCCCCCCCCCCCCCCCCACCCCCACCCCCCCTCGCACACGCAAAATCTGAAATACACGCTGTGCCATAAATACCCCACGGATATTCTGACTCCATGCGGCAAAACAATGGTTGTTTTGGACCCGCGAACCCAATGAAACGTTCTGGTATTCGATGGCATTCAACACGGAAGGCATGCTACCGCTCAGCGTGGTGGTTTGTTGCAGCGTCACCCGCACCTGCGCATTCCGCTCAGCGAGCTCCAGCGCCTCGGCGCTTAGATCGACGCCCACGCCCGCCACCTCCGGGCAGCCGAGCAGGATGGAGAGCAGCATGCAGCCAGAGCCGGTGCCCAGGTCAAGCACCGTGTGGCGCTCCGTGCGGCTGGGCTGCTCGTCTATGTAAGATATGGCAGCCTGGGAATCGGAAGAGTGTTGTATTGATTCTCATGTATGGCCATGTCAGGGTGAATTCTGGCATCAAATGCAGCCCTCCCTCAGCTATGTTAAGAGCCTAGCCGTACCACGCTGTGGGATTTGCAGGTCCAAATAATAATGCTTGTTTATAAAAAATGACAGGGAATATCTGCGAGTGGTGTTTCCTAATACATGTTGTATAGGAGAATGCAGTATTCCCCTCCTTCCGCAAGATGGGGGGGGGGGGGGGGGGGGGGGGCTGTAAACTATGATACATAGCAAACCCAAGGATTGGTTTGGCACCCAATCTGGTGTCACCTGAACCACCGCCTCGGAGGA
This sequence comes from Tetraselmis striata, assembly GCA_006384855.1. Lineage (NCBI taxonomy): Eukaryota > Viridiplantae > Chlorophyta > Chlorodendrophyceae > Chlorodendrales > Chlorodendraceae > Tetraselmis > Tetraselmis striata. The sequence continues at coordinate 275,131 of VCJN01000296.1, read as the reverse complement.
CTTCCGCGGCATCAGCTGTTCGGAGGTTGTGGAGAATGTGTGCCCGCAGAATTTGACCTCGCGGATGCCGACTGCTGAGAGCGTCTCCAGGCTTGCCCTGCCGCAGTCACGGTGACAGGGCTCAAACCCTAAACAAACCCATTACATGGAAGCGGGTGTGGGTGTGTCTGTGTATGGGGGGAGAGGGGGAGGAGGAGGGGGGGGGGGGAGGGGGGGGATTGACTCACGCACCACTTGGGATTTACCCTGAACCCTGAAAAGGCAGCACGTACAACGGTATGTTATCTACTATCCTCCCCTAGCGTGTCCACAGTTAGACCATGCTCCCGTACGTCTAAGGCACCTTATCGTGCACCCGTACGTACTGAGAAAGAGAATCACAGTGAGAATGCAAAGCAAATTAGCTACTGTCATTACCTAGTGATTGATGTTGGCAAAAAAAAAAGCTCCCTACCAGAGAGCCTTCAGTTTGATGTCTCCCTTATCGTGCATGCGTTCTTGCTCCCCCCCCCCCCCCCCCCCCCCCACTCGCCCCCTTCCCCACAACCATGCTTTGCCTGCCCTCCGATAAATGCACCAGCGCTGCCGGCTCACCTGCGCTGCGCATTCAGTCGCGTGCGTCTCAGCAGCTTGTGGAACTTCTTTGGGGCATCCGCCGCCACGTGTGCCCCCAGCCCAAGCTCCCGCGGCAGACCTTCCAGGGCTGTCAGCGCTATGTGGGCCCCCCTGTCACAGCGCCGGCACGCTGCGAGTCGGGCTACACAAGAGGCACGCAAGGGGAGGCGTGGGCTAGCACGGCACCAGTACACAGTGAGGTATCTGGCTGGGCGGCTCACTTGGCGCCTTGTATCTCCGCTGTTCCGTCCCTGCCCACGGTGTACAGGCCCTGCCGCTGCTGCAGCTTGCTGGCGGCCTTCCAGGCGCTGGTACAGCCCGGGCAGACCACTGCCCCCAGCCGCATCTGCCGCCACATCAGCACGGACCACGTCAACGAGTCCATCTGCGTGCGTCAGCGTTGACCCTACCTTTCTGTGTGCTGCTGCTACAGGCTGCCGCGCACTGCGCACGAGTGTGGCCCCGCCCTTGCCTGTGCCGGATCGTTGCCATCCAGCACCACTGCATCAAACGTGGCATGTATGCTTCCTTTCGCGGCCTCCAATGCCTTCCACCCTGCCTCCGTTTTGGCAACCAAAACCTGCACTCCCCATAGCAGAGGGGGAGCAAGCTTGGCAAACTTGGCAGGGCACTCGAATCCACACTCACACGTGCGCCCTTCAGCCCCCCGCCCCTCACTGCTGCTTTCGTTCGCACATGCTTGGCCGGCACTCACCAGCCCAGCAGCGGATTTCTCCAGGTCGCTGCACACGTGCGCCTGGTTGCCCCACATGCGCTGCGCCATGAACAGCACCGGCGGCCCCGCGCGGTCCGCCCTCGGCGAGAAGTCCGCACGCTGCATGTCCACGCCGGCTGTCTTCCACACTGCAGCTACATCGGCCGACTCAACCACCACCTGGGCGGCACCCATGCGCCCTTGATCAGGCACATCGGTTCTGCGCACCGCGATGTTCACCGCCATACCTCAAAGTGCGAGTGGGGAAGAGAGTGTGCGTGTGTAGTTAAGGGCGTTGTATATTGAGGGTACGTGTGTGTGTGTGTCTGTGTGTTGTGGTGGGGGGGGGGGGGGGGGGGGGGGGTTACCCCACCTGCAGGTTGCTGACCGCCGCGCCCCTGCCCACAGAGGTATCGGGTCGCCGAGAAGCAGCTCGCCCTATGCCGCCACAACCGCCTCCGGAGTCGTTCCGCCCACTGCCCCGCGCCTCGCCCACCGACAGCACGCGGTGTCCTCCTCTAGCCAGCCCGCTATCCGCCCTGGAGGCTAGTCTCGCCGCTTGCCGAGGCGCGCCGCTGAGTAGTCTCTGCCGCGACGGTGCTTCATGCGAGAACGATCCGTCTCCGCTCCATAACCACCTTCCAAGGCCAGGACCTGGCGGCTGCAGCTTAGCGCGGCCATCGAGAAATGCGACTGCGAAGTGTGTGGGTGGAGGAAAGGGGGTTACTTGGGGGGGGGGGGGGGGGGGGGGGGGGGGGGGGTCGCACGCCGTACACACCAAGAAGAGTAGTAGCGGGCAGCAACACCACCCAACACATGCTCCGTTTGGGTCGCAGGTTCCTGTAGCGCCATCAGCGGGTATCATCAGGGGTATTAACCAGGGTTGGGCTGCAGAATCGACTGCACTGCAGCCTGCAGTACCTTCCCGAAAAGGGGCTGCAGTGCAATTACCCAAAGTGCCCCAAATCTCACTGGATAACGTTTGGATGGCGCCCGCCAATGATAATAAGCCATATGCTGGCGACGGTTCCGGCGCTCGGAGCGCCGCGGATAGCACCGTACTCGCTCGTACCATCACACGTCGCCGCATCGGGGCACAGATCAGTAGACCACACACACCCGCCGAACCTATCCTCACTTCACGCTCACCCAGGCACCACTACCTGCCATCCTCCTCTCGTCTCCATTCGTCAATTATGTGGAGGGAGACCAGTCTGCCGCGAAGCAGGGCGCAGCGGCGATGGCGGACGAGGCGATGGCGGAAGACAGCACCGCCGGCGCCGCGGCCAGCACTGCCGCCAACAGCTCAGCAAGAGTGACACCGGCACCACTTGGGACGCAAGCCGGCAATATTTTCATTGACGACGACGAAGATGACCCCCTCTTAGGCCTGAGCCCCACTGATACCCCCCCCCCCTGTCGATCCCCAAGAGGACAGAGGACCCGTTGAAGTGGTGGAAGAAGCATTCTTCTTCCTTCCCCCTCATTTCTGAATTAGCTCGGAGTGCTTTATGTGTGCCGGGCTCACAGATTGAGTGCGAGCGCGTGTGCTCTCTTGCTGGTCTTATCACCATGCACTTAAGAAATAGAATGAACCTGGATAATATGGGTGCCTGCGTCTTCATTTAGAAGAACCTGGACTTGGATGCCAGGGTCAGGGAGCTACTGGCGTCGTACTACGGGGAGGCTGCTTGCAGCGCCGTGGCGGCGGATCTACTCAAGCCATGCGGAGAGGACTGCCTGGCCAGCCAGGTCCTTGAGGGCGAGGGCGAGGGGGAGGCCAGCCGCATTCAATGGGAAGCGGTGGAGTCTATGCTGGAGCAGTATGGAGCCGAGCCAGCGGATGAGGAGGCGGGGAATTAGAGGGGTTTTATGCCATCATGCGTTTTTACGGGTGTTTCACTATGCATGCGCTGGGACACCGTCGTTGGACACACACAAATGTACACACAGTAGGCTTTTCCCCTCTGTAGGCAATTTAATTGTATATTACAACTTTCACCATGATTTCTGCCCCTCCGCATCCGCCATGGCTGCCCCTTTGCCCTTCACTGTCCCGCCCTTCCCTATAATCAGCAGTTTCAGTGCTACTGCAGTACTGGAAAGTGGACTGCAGCCCAACTCTGGTATTATCCAAGGATTACCCCTGGTACCGGCGGGTATCTGCGGTTATCACTGTCATAAATTTGGGTTGTTAGTGCCGTCGGAGTTCAAGCCCATATTCGAAAAGCCGCTAGATGGGCGGATATATATAGTCTTTGATTCGCCGCTAATTTATGAAAACCCCATATTCGAAAAGCCGCTACGGATCCTTAGATCGTAGATTCAGTCTAGGACGTCGTAGGTTCGATCTCCGAAGTTCCGCCTACGGGTAGGTTTGCGGAAATCTAGGAGTTGAAAACGAGTGAAAATCTAGGACGTCCTAGATTGGCATCGAGGGCCTTTCGGGGCCATTTGGTACGTATCCTGGGCCTTCCGGGCCACCCCCTGAGACACGCGTCGCGATTGCCGCCCAGCCCACCCTGCACCACCCGCGCCCGGGTCCTGCCGCCTATTCAGTGCCGCCCCGCCCGTTCGGTGCCATTCATATATAGGCGCCGGTTCCAGGGCCTCGATCATGATGTATCCCTCCGTCCGGTTAGACTCGCTCTATTCCCCGTCGCTCGACCTTTACCAGACCCCAGGATGGCGACCGAGGATGGAGCTGCGCCAACCGCGACTGGCGATCATCAGGACCCGGACGGCTCCTCCTGGCACTCGGGCACGGTGAGCTGACTGCCTATCGAGTAGAACGGGGAGGGCGTTCTGATTTTTGGTACCGACAGGTGGGACAGTGAGCAGCGAGCAGTGATGCGGGCCGCGGCGGCTTTGGGTTGGCGGTGGCCCCATAATCCCAGCAGCGGGGGCTGGCGCAGGGGCGGGGCCGCAGCGAGATGTCGTCGATTTGAGACGGTTATTCGGTTCTAAGGTAAAATCATAGATCGCGCGCTCTGTCTCCTAGATCGGCGAAATAATCGTCCAGGAAGTTGCGGATCTACGGCTAAAAATCTAGCCTCTTTTCGTATATTATGGGCTTTATTTAGAGGATTTATTGGTGTGAATTACAAAAAGGTTTTATAAATATTTAGAGGATTTATTGGTAGTCCGGTTGAGTCAAAAAAGTCAACACCCGATGAGAACTAAAACTGCCTGTATCGGAATAAGCGCGGGGTCCTCTTTTTCTTTACGGGGTGCTGGATTGTACTGAATGTGGAAAAATCCAGTCACGGCGTCGGGCCCTCCCTCGCATGCATTGCCTTTATTTTCGTTATATCTCACATGTATCGAAATCCCGAAATTACGGCCGAGACGGCCTGGGACTCCCCGTCCCGGTACAGGCACTCCGTACAGGTACGCCGGTAGTCGACCCCATCCGCCCACTGCTGCTGCTGCGTGCTGCCACCACTACAGACCGAAGGGCGCAGTACCCGTACCTTCTGTATCACACTTTCAAATTGCTGCCGATTAAAATCGCACTTCCCACTTGATCCCCGACGGATGGTGTGCTACAGGTACCCGTAGCGGTTTCGGATCAAAATGCTAGCAGGCTCTGCGAACAATTTGGATGAACGTGCTGCGTACGACAGTTGAATTTAAAAAGTGCTATTTTTCTTGCTGGATTTCCGCGGGGACCCCATATTTCCGCCGAGCAAACCGCCTGATGAAGAAAGGCACCCCTTCATATCGTTTGTTCCGGTGGATGGAGGCGTCAGATATGCGGTAGTAAAATCCATCCCGGAGTTTCTTCGTTCAGGATTTATACTCGTACGGCAATTCCTGTCAGTGTCGTCCTGCCACAGTATGTCGACCTTCACAGACAGCGCCAGTCGACCCTGTTATTTATACCCGTCCGCCTAGCGCTATCAATATTGACGAGTCGACGCTAGCATTGCTTATTATCAGCGGTACCTCGGCTTCCACCATTGATTATCACACTTGATATAGAGACCGCCAGTATGGACGACAGGGCTTGGCGGTCCTCACGCGACGATTGCCGCCCTCTTATTGCCGACCGTGCTGCTGCTGGGAATGAGGCCACTCGGTCATTCAGTCATGCCGGTGCAGTCGTCAATAAGAGAGGCATCGCAAAATACCAGAGAACTTTCGACACGTCGATCTGCGCCTTCCGGCATTCCACAGATAGGCTGCCGAGACTGCATCAGTTCTCGCATCCGGCGGGCGATTTCAGTCCCCGGCGACATACGGTCCCCAACCCAAGCCGCGAGTCTGAGCCTTGCCATACATTATTGCCGACACACAGCGGAGTCGCCGGGGCTCCTCGCACGCCGGCGACACCATGGGCCCCTGCTGGGCAGAAGGAACTACCCGTGCAGATTCTGGAATCCAGGTCTGAGCGAGCTGCATCACTGAAGTTGCCAGCGATTGCCCCAACAAGCCAACGCACGAGATCGACGGTGGCAAAAGCCTCCACTGACTCGGGTCAGCAGCCGTATGCCGCCAATTCTACACCCCGCCCACGACCGCACCGCGGCAGCAACTGTAAAGGTCGGAGCTTCACCACCCGGAAACGGCGGGAACAAGTTGGAGATATCTTGGCAGTCTGCGCCACCGAGTACTACGGGGAATTCTTGTCGACAGCGCCGGCACGCAGCTATGTGTCCGCCAACATCAGCTTCGCTAAGAAACGTGGATTCATCCGAGTTTGATTTCTGGAGGATATTGGAAGTCTTTATTCTTAAAATTCTGATCATGGCGGAGCGGCCAAGACACAGCCATCAATGCCCAAGGGTTGCAATAATATTATGCATGTAGAGTGAGCGTAGCGTAGTTCAACATAGCGTCCATGACATATGGCTGCCTCTAGAGCGCCGCGAGGTATTGTTAGCATTTTTAAGACACATGGAGTAAGAGTGTGTATGGCGCTCACTAGTTACGGATAGCAAGGCGTCCCGTTGTGGCGGATTGGCGCATTGGCGACAATCTCAGCGGCACTTACCGCTAAGTTTTAACATCCAATATAGATAGCATAAGATGACACAATCATTCTCAGTTGAAAAGACCCCATGACGCCATTTGACCGTTTTCAATGACCATTGCCGGGGCTCGTGAGCTTGAACTCTGAAACTGCAGCGCAACGCATACATGCGAATCTACAAAATGCTCCATATTTTCAGCCCCGCCAGGATTCACTTGATTCTGGCGGGTTTGTATCAGACAAGTTTGGTGATGCCGTGGCCCACTACATCCAACAACGTCGCATTGGCATGCGGATAAAGGTTAAATGATTACATATCATTTAGGGATCGCCACTGGGCCGAAGAATGCACACCACAACGCGGCCAACTCCCCGGTAATCATCCACAACGCGCATCGGCTCCCACCCGGCCTGCCTCGCGATGGCCGCAACCTTGGCATGCCCTCTCTCGCCCCCGGGGGCTTGCAGCAGCAGCACGCCGTCTGGGCAGAGCAGGCGGGGCTCGCACGCAGCCACACTGCGGAGACATCCACGCAAAGCGAGTGGCTATGAAAGCCTCCATATGGTCAACCAGCAAATCGTGCTTGTCATGGTTGATCAGAATGTCCGTGGGAGCCTGATGCATCTCTCCAGCCTATCTTCAACATCTCGGCGTTAAGGGCGTGGTGCTTAGAGAGTGGTGACCCGGGCGTGGCCGCACCTTTTGGTAACAGCGGCGTAAGCTTCATAGCCTGTTTTGCCGGCATACAATGCGGCGTCTGACTCTCCCGTGATTCGCCCTTCGGACCTGAAGGCCCGGGTCGCATACCCACGACCGCAGGAAGTCAGGCGATTGAGGGCAGGGTGGCGCACCTCCATGCTGCCAATAGCCTACGCATGCAATGCTGGCATACATGCGCAAACATGTCATCACATCATCTCCCATTTGGATGCAGAGCGCACCTGTCACCTGCGAGGTACGGTGGGTTGCAAACGATGACGCTGTATGGCGCGAAATCTGAGAGCGGCTGAGGGGGGCGGCAGCCGCGCTGACATTAGACAGCACCATTTCAGCGCTGAAGTGTTTGGATGGCAATTGAAGGCGCCGCACAGACATCGGCCACACAGCAGTCTTCACGCAAAGGCTGAGTGGGCAGACGCCACAGACCGTGCCACTACTTGGGTGCCCATGGAGCTGTCCGAAATCCGCTTTCATGAAGGTTGCGCGCGCAGATAGATCCGCGCCGCCTCCCTGTCGGGTGTGACAGCCCGCGCGGCACAGAATACTCTCACGAAAGGCACATCGCTGCGGCTCAAAGCGTGGAGCGCATAGTAGGGCAGGGCAAACACTGGTGCTCTGATGGCCTTTGGGTTGTGTAACGTAACCACACTTTCGGTTCGCGGTATTGTCGTTTTTGGACCCCCCCCCACCCCCCCCCCCCACCCCCCCCTCGCACACGCAAAATCTGAAATACACGCTGTGCCATAAATACCCCACGGATATTCTGACTCCATGCGGCAAAAACAATGGTTGTTTTTGGACCCGCGAACCCAATGAAACGTTCTGGTATTCGATGGCATTCAACACGGAAGGCATGCTACCGCTCAGCGTGGTGGTTTGTTGCAGCGTCACCCGCACCTGCGCATTCCGCTCAGCGAGCTCCAGCGCCTCGGCGCTTAGATCGACGCCCACGCCCCGCCACCTCCGGGCAGCCGAGCAGGATGGAGAGCAGCATGCAGCCAGAGCCGGTGCCCAGGTCAAGCACCGTGTGGCGCTCCGTGCGGCTGGGCTGCTCGTCTATGTAAGATATGGCAGCCTGGGAATCGGCAGAGTGTCGTATTGATTCTCATGTATGGCCATGTCAGGGGTGAATTATGGCATCAAATGCAGCCCTCCCTCAGCTAAGTTAAGAGCCTAGCCGTCCCACGCTGTGGGATTTGCAGGTCCAAATAATAATGCTTGTTTATAAAAAATGACAGGGAATATCTGCGAGTGGGTGTTTCTAATACATGTTGTATAGGAGAATGCAGTATTCCCCTCCTTCCGCAAGATTGGGGGGGGGGGGGGGGGGGGGGGGGGGCTGTAAACTATGATACATAGCAAACCCAAGGATTGGTTTGGCATCCAATCTGGTGTCCACCTGAAACCACCGCCTCGGAGGACTTCCGCGGCATCAGCTGTTCGGAGGTTGTGGAGAATGTGTGCCCGCAGAATTTGACCTCGCGGATGCCGACTGCTGAGAGCGTCTCCAGGCTTGCCCTGCCGCAGTCACGGTGACAGGCTCAAACCCTAAACAAACCCATTACATGGAAGCGGGTGTGGGGGTGTGTCTGTGTATGGGGGGAGAGAGGGAGGAGGAGGGGGGGGGGGAGGGGGGGGATTGACTCACGCACCACTTGGGATTTACCCTGAACCCTGAAAAGGCAGCACGTATAACGTATGTTATCTACTATCGTCCCTCCTCGTGTCCACAGTTAGCCATGCTCCCGTACGTCTAAGGCACCTTATCGTGCACCCGCACGTAACTGAGAAAGAGAATCACAGTGAGAATGCAAAGCAAATTAGCTACTGTCATTACCTAGTGATTGAATGTTTGGCAAAAAAAAAAGCTCCTACCAGAGAGCCTTCAGTTTGATGTTCTCCCTTATCGTGCATGCGTTCTTGCTCCCCCACCCCCCCCCCCCCCCCCCCCCGGCGGCTCGGAAGGTTCCCCAGCACTCGCTTCAGATATGCCAGAGCAACCCCCCCCCCCCCCCCCCCCCCCACTCGCCCCCTTCCCCACAACCATGCTTTGCCTGCCCTCCGATAAATGCACCAGCGCTGCCGGCTCACCTGCGCTGCGCATTCAGTCGCGTGCGTCTCAGCAGTTTGTGGAACTTCTTTGGGGCATCCGCCGCCACGTGTGCCCCCAGCCCAAGCTCCCGCGGCAGACCTTCCAGGGCTGTCAGCGCTATGTGGGCCCCCCTGTCACAGCGCCGGCACGCTGCGAATCGGGCTACGCAAGAGGCAAGCAAGGGGAGGCGTGGGCTAGCACGGCACCAGTACACAGTGTGGTATCGGGCTTGGCGGCTCACTTGGCGCCTTGTATCTCCACTGTTCGTCCCCTGCCCACGGTGTACAGGCCCTGCCGCTGCTGCAGCTGGCTGGCTGGCCTCCCAGGCGCTGGTACAGCCCGGGCAGACACCGCCCCCAGCCGCATCTGCCGCCACATCAGCACGCACCACGTCAACGAGTCCATCCGAGTGCGTCAGCGTTGACCCTACCTTTCCTGTGTGCTGCTGCTACAGGCTGCCGCGCACTGCGCACGAGAGTGTGGCCCCGCCCTTACCTGTGCCGGATCGTTGCCATCCAGCACCACTGCATCAAATGTGGCATGTATGCGTCCCTTCGCGGCCTCCAATGCCCTTCCACCCTGCCTCCGTTTTGGCAACCAAAACCTGCACACCCCATAGCAGAGGAGAAGCGAGCTAGGCAAACTTGGCAGGGCACTCGAATCCACACTCACACGTGCGCCCTTCAGCAGCCCCCGGCCCCTCACTTGCTGCTTTCGTTCGCCATGTTTGGCCGGCACTCACCAGCCCAGCAGCGGATTTCTCCAGGTCGCTGCACACGTGCGCCTGGTTGCCCCACATGCGCTGCGCCATGAACAGCACCCGGCGGCCCCGCGCGGTCCGCCCTCGGCGGAAGTCCGCACGCTGCGTGTCCACGCCGGCTGTCTTCCACACTGCAGCTACATCGGCCGACTCAACCACCACCTGGGCGGCACCCATGCGCCCTTGATCAGGGCACATCGGTTCTGCGCACCGCGATGTTCCACCGCCATTGCTCGAAGTGCGAGTGGGGAAGAGAAAATATGTGTGTAGTAAAGGGCGATGTATATTGTGTGTGTGTGTGTGTGTGTGGTGGTGTGGAGGGGGGGGGGGGGGGGGGGGGGGGGATTTACCCCACCTGCAGGTTGCTGACCGCCGCGCCCCTGCCCACAGCGCTATCAGGTCGCCGAGAAAGCAGCTCGCCGTAAGCCGCCACAACCGCCTCCGCAGTCGGTCCGCCCACTTGCCCCGCGCCTCGACCACCGACAGCACGCGTTGTCCTCCTCTAGCCAGCCCGCTATCCGCCCTGGAGGCCAGTCTCGCCGCATGCCGAGGCGCGCCGCTGAGTAGTCTCTGCCGGCGACGGTGCTGCACGCGGCGAGAGATCCGTCTCCGCTCCATAACCACCTTCCAATGCCAGGAGCTGGCGGCTGCAGCTTAGCGCGGCCATCGAACATGCGACTGCGAAGTGTGTGGGTGGAGGAAAGGGGGTTACTTGGGGGGGGGGGGGGGGGGGGGGGGGGGGGGGCGCACGCCGTAACAGACCAAGAAGAGTAGTAGCGGGCAGCCAACACCACCCAACACATGCTCCGTTTGGGTCGCAGGTTCATGTAGCGCCATTCAGCGGGTATCATCAGGGGTATTAACCAGGGTTGGGCTGCAGTATCGACTGCACTGGCAAACCTGCAGTACCTTCCCTGAAAAGGGGCTGCAGTGGCAATTACCCAAAGTGCCCAAATCTCACTGGATAACGTTTGGGATGGCGCCCGCCAATGACAATAAGGCCATATGGCGACGGTTCCGGCGCTCGGAGCGCCGCGTATAGGCACCTTACTTCGCTCGTACCCACTCTACACGTCGCCGCATCGGGGCACATATCAGTAGAGCCACACACACCACCGCCGAGAACCATCCTCACTTCCGCTCACCCAGGCACGCAACTACCTGCCAGTCCTCCTCTCGTCTCCATTAGTCATTTATGTGGAGGGAGACCAGTCTGCCGCGAAGCAGGCGCGAGCGGCGAGTGTCGGATGCTAGGCGAGCTGGCGGAAGAACCAGCACCGCCGGCCGCCGCGGCCGAGCACTGCCTCCAACCAGCTCAGCGAAGAGTGACAACCGGCACCACTGGGACGCAAGCCGGCAATATTTTCGATTGACGACCGACGAAGATGACCCCCCTCTTAGGCCTGGAGGCCCCACTTGATCCCCCCCCCCCCGTCGATCCCCAAGAGGACTAGAGGGGATCGCGTTGATAGTGGTGGAAGAAGCCATGCCTTCTTTCCATTCACCCCTCATTTCTGAATGTAGCTCGGAGTGCTTTATGTGTGCCGGGCTCACAGATTGAGTGCGAGCGCGTGTGCTCTTCTTGCTGGTCTTATCACCATGCACTTAAGAAATAGAATGAACCTGGATAATATGGGTGCCTGCGTCTTCATTTAGAAGAACCTGACTTGGATGCCAGGGTCAGGGAGCTACTGGCGGTCGTACTACGGGGAGGCTGCTTGCAGCGCCGTGGCGGCGGATCTACTCAAGCCATGCGGAGAGGACTGCCTGGCCAGCCAGGTCCTTGAGGGCGAGGGGCGAGGGGAGGCCAGCCGCATTCAATGGGAAGCGGTGGAGTCTATGCTGGAGCAGTATGGAGCCGAGCCAGCGGGATGAGGAGGCGGGGAATTAGAGGGGTTTATGCCATCATGCGTTTTTTACGGGTGTTTCACTATGCATGCGCTGGGACACCGTCGTTGGACACACACAAATGTACACACAGTAGGCTTTTCCCCTCTGTAGGCAATTTAATTGTATATTACAACTTCCACCATGATTTCTGCCCCTCCGCATCCGCCATGGCTGCCCCTTTGCCCTTCACTGTCCCGCCCTTCCCTATAATCAGCAGTTTCGGTTGCTACGCAGTACTGGAAAGTGGACTGCAGCCCAACTCTGGTATTATCCAAGGATTACCCCTGGTACCGGCGGGTATCTGCGGTTATCACTGTCATAAATTTGGGTTGTTAGTGCCGTCGGAGTTTCAAGCCCATATTCGAAAAAGCCGCTAGATGGGAGAATATAGTCTTTGATTCGCCGCTACTTTATTGAAAACCCCATATTCGAAAGGCCGCTACGGATCCTTAGATCGTAGATTCAGTCTAGGACGTCGTAGGTTCGATCTCCGAAGTTCCGCCTACGGGTAGATTTGCGGAAATCTAGGAGTTGAAAACGAGTGAAAATCTAGGACGTCCTTAGATTGGCATCGAGGGCCTTTCGGGGCCATTTGGTACGTATCCTGGGCCTTCCGGGCCACCCCCTGAGACACGCGTCGCGATTGCCGCCAGCCCACCCTGCACCACCCGCGCCCGGGTCCTGCCCGCCTATTCAGTGCCGCCCCGCCCGTTCGTGCCATTCATTATATAGCGCCGGTTCCAGGGCCTCGATCATGATGTAATCCCTCCGTCCGGTTAGACTCTCGCTTATTCCCCGTCGCTCGACCTTTACCAGACCCCAGGATGGCGACCGAGGATGGAGCTGCGCCAACCGCGACTGGCGATCATCAGGACCCGGACGGCTCCTCCTGGCACTCGGGCACGGTGAGCTGACTGCCTATCGAGTAGAACGGGGAGGGCGTTCTGATTTTAGGTACCGACAGGTGGTACAGTGGAGCAGCGAGCAGTGATGCGGGCCGCGGCGGCTTTGGGTTGGCGGTGGCCCCATAATCCCAGCAGCGGGGGCTGGCGCAGGGGCGCGGGCCGCAGCGAGGATGTCGTCGATTTGAGACGGTTATTCGGTTCTAAGGTAAAATCATAGATCGCGCGCTCTGTCTCCTAGATCGGCGAAATAATCGTCCCAGGAAGTTGCGGATCTACGGCTAAAAATCTAGCCTCTTTTCGTATATTATGGGCTTTATTTAGAGGATTTATTGGTGTGAATTACAAAAAGGTTTTATAAATATTTAGAGGATTTATTGGTAGTCCGGTTGAGTCAAAAAAGTCAACACCCGATGAGAAACTAAAACTGCCTGTATCGGAATAAGCGCGGGGTCCTCTTTTTCTTTACGGGGTGCTGGATTGTACTGAATGTGGAAAATCCAGTCACGGCGTCGGGCCCTCCCTCGCATGCATTGCCTTTATTTTCGTTATATCTCACATGTATCGAAAATCCCGAATTACGGCCGAGACGGCCTGGGACTCCCGTCCCGGTACAGGCACTCCGTACAGGTACGCCGGTAGTCGAGCCCCATCCGCCCCACTGGCTGCTGCTGCGTGCTGCCACCACTACAGACCGAAGGGCGCAGTACCCGTACCTTCTGTATCACACTTTCAAATTGCTGCCGATTAAAATCGCACTTCCCACTTGATCCCTGACGGATGGGTGCTACAGGTACCCGTAGCGTTTCGGATCAAAATGCTAGCAGGCTCTGCGAACAATTTGGAATGAACGTGCTGCGTACGACAGTTGAATTTAAAAAGTGCTATTTTTCTTGCTGGCATTTCCGCGGGGACCCCATATTTCCGCCGAGCAAACAGCCTGATGAGAAAGGCACCCCTTCATATCGTTTGTTCCGGTGGATGGAGGCGTCAGATATGCGGTAGTAAAATCCATCCCCGGAGTTTTTTTCGTTCAGGATTTATACTCCGTTACGGCAATTCCTGTCAGTTGTCGTCCTGCCACAGTATGTCGACCTTCACAGACAGCGCCAGTCGACCCTGTTATTTATACCCGTCCCGCCTAGCGCTATCACTATTGACGAGTCGACGCTAGCATTGCTTATTATCAGCGGTACCTCGGCTTCCACCATTGATTATCACACTTGATATAGAGACCGCCAGTATGGACGACAGGGCTTTGGCGGTCTCACGCGACGATTGCCGCCCTCTTATTTGCCGACCGTGCTGCTGCTGGGAATGAGGCCACTCGGTATTCAGTCATTGCCGGTGCAGTCGTCCATAAGAGAGGCCATCGCAAAATACCAGAGAAACTTTCCGACACGTCGATCTTGCGCCTTCCGGCATTCCACAGATAGGCTGCCGAGACTGCATCAGTTTCTCGCATCCGGCGGGCGATTTCAGTCCCCGGCGGACATACGGTCCCCAACCCAAGCCGCGGAGTCTGAGCCTTGCCATACATTATTGCCGACACACAGCGGAGTTCGCCGGGGCTCCTCGCACGCCGGCGACACCATGGGCCCCTGCTGGGCAGGAAGGAACTACCCGTGCAGATTCCTGGAATCCAGGTCTGAGCGAGCTGCATCACTGAAGTTGCCAGCGATTGTCCCAACAAGCCAACGCACGAGAATCGACGGTGGCAAAAGGCCTCCACTGACTCGGGTCAGCAGCCGTATGCCGCCAATTCTACACCCCGCCCACGACCGCACCGCGGCAGCAACTGTAAAGGTTCGGAGCTTCACCATCCGGAAACGGCCCGGGAACAAGTTGGAGATATCTTGGCAGTCTGCGCACCACCGAGTACTACGGGGAATTCTTGTCGACAGCGCCGGCACGACAGCTATGTGTCCGCCAACATCAGCTTCGCTAAGAAACGTGGATTCATCCGAGTTTGATTTCTGGAGGATATTGGAAGTCTTTATTCTTAAAATTCTGATCATGGCGGAGCGGCCAAGACACAGCCATCAATGCCCAAGGGTTGCAATAATATTATGCATGTAGAGTGAGCGTAGCGTAGTTCAACATAGCGTCCATGACATATGGCTGCCTCTAGAGCGCCGCGAGGTATTGTTAGCATTTTTAAGACACATGGAGTAAGAGTGTGTATGGCGCTCACTAGTTACGGATAGCAAGGCGTCCCGTTGTGGCGGATTGGCGCATTGGCGACAATCTCAGCGGCACTTACCGCTAAGTTTTAACATCCAATATAGATAGCATAAAGATGACACAATCATTCTCAGTTGAAAAGACCCCATGACGCCATTTGACCGTTTTTCAATGACCATTGCCGGGGCTCGTGAGCTTGAACTCTGAAACTGCAGCGCAACGCATACATGCGAATCTACAAAATGCTCCATATTTTCAGCCCCGCCAGGATTCACTTGATTCTGGCGGTTTGTATCAGACAAGTTTGGTGATGCTGTGGCCCACTACATCCAACAACGTCGCATTGGCATGCGGATAAAGGTTAAATGATTACATATCATTTAGGGATCGCCACTGGGCCGAAGAATGCACACCACAACGCGGCCAACTCCCCGGTAATCATCCACAACGCGCATCGGCTCCCACCCGGCCTGCCTCGCGATGGCCGCAACCTTGGCATGCCTCTCTCGCCCCCGGGGGCTTGCAGCAGCAGCACGCCGTCTGGGCAGAGCAGGCGGGGCTCGCACGCAGGCCACACTGCGGAGACATCCACGCAAAGCGAGTGGCTATGAAAGCCTCCATATGGTCAACCAGCAAATCGTGCTTGTCATGGTTGATCAGAATGTCCGTGGGAGCCTGATGCATCTTCCAGCCTATCTTTCAACATCTCGGCGTTAAGGGCGTGGTGCTTAGAGAGTGGGTGACCCGGGCGTGGCCGCACCTTTTGGTAACAGCGCGTAAGCTTCATAGCCTGTTTGCCGGCATACAATGCGGCGTCTGACTCTCCCGTTGATTCGCCCTTCGGACCGAAAGGCCAGGGACACATGGCCACGACGCCCAGGCAAGTCAGGCGATTGAGGGCAGGGTGGCGCAGCTCCATGCTGCCACTAGCCTACGCATGCAATGCTGGCATACATGCGCAAACAAGTCATCACATCATCTCCCATTTGGATGCAGAGCGCACCTGTCACCTTGCGAGGTACGGTGGGTTGCAAACGATGACGCTGTATGGCGCGAAATCTGAGAGCGGCTGAGGGGGCGGCAGCCGCGCTGACATTAGACAGCACCATTTCAGCGCTGAAGTGTTTGATGGCAATTGAAGGCCGCCGCACAGACATCGGCCACACAGCAGTCTTCATGCAAAGGCTGAGTGGGCAGACGCCACAGACCGTGCCACTACTTGGGTGCCCATGGAAGCTGTCCGAAATCCGCTTTCATGAAGGTTGCGCGCGCAGATAGATCCGCGCCGCCTCCCTGTCGGGTGTGACAGCCGCGCGGCACAGAATACTCTCACGAAAGGCACATCGCTGCGGCTCAAAGCGTGGAGCGCATAGTAGGCAGGGCAACACTGGTGCTCTGATGGCCTTGGGTGTGTAACGTAACCACACTTTCGGTTCGCGGTATTGTCGTTTTTGGACCCCCCCCCCCCCCCCCCCACCCCCCCTCGCACACGCAAAATCTGAAATACACGCTGTGCCATAAATACCCCACGGATATTCTGACTCCATGCGGCAAAACAATGGTTGTTTTGGACCCGCGAACCCAATGAAACGTTCTGGTATTCGATGGCATTCAACACGGAAGGCATGCTACCGCTCAGCGTGGTGGTTTGTTGCAGCGTCACCCGCACCTGCGCATTCCGCTCAGCGAGCTCCAGCGCCTCGGCGCTTAGATCGACGCCCCACGCCCGCCACCCCGGGCAGCCGAGCAGGATGGAGAGCAGCATGCAGCCAGAGCCGGTGCCCAGGTCAAGCACCGTGTGGCCGCTCCGTGCGGCTGGGCTGCTCGTCTATGTAAGATATGGCAGCCTTGGGAATCGGCAGAGTGTCGTATTGATTCTCATGTATGGCCATGTCAGGGTGAATTATTGGCATCAAATGCAGCCCTCCCTCAGCTAAGTTAAGAGCCTAGCCGTCCCACGCTGTGGGATTTGCAGGTCCAAATAATAATGCTTGTTTATAAAAAATGACAGGGAATATCTGCGAGTGGTGTTTCCTAATACATGTTGTATAGGAGAATGCAGTATTCCCCTCCTTCCGCAAGATTGGGGGGGGGGGGGGGGGGGGGGGGCTGTAAACTATGATACATAGCAAACCCAAGGATTGGTTTGGCATCCAATCTGGTGTCACCTGAACACCGCCTCGGAGGACTTCCGCGGCATCAGCTGTTCGGAGGTTGTGGAGAATGTGTGCCCGCAGAATTTGACCTCGCGGATGCCCGACTGCTGAGAGCGTCTCCAGGCTTGCCCTGCCGCAGTCACGGTGACAGGGCTCAAACCCTAAACAAACCCATTACATGGAAGCGGGTGTGGGTGTGTCTGTGTATGGGGGGAGAGGGAGGAGGAGGGGGGGGGGGAGGGGGGGATTGACTCACGCACCACTTGGGATTTACCCTGAACCCTGAAAAGGCAGCACGTATAACGGTATGTTATCTACTATCGTCCCCTCCTCGTGTCCACAGTTAGGCCATGCTCCCGTACGTCTAAGGCACCTTATCGTGCACCCGCACGTACTGAGAAAGAGAATCACAGTGAGAATGCAAAGCAAATTAGCTACTGTCATTACCTAGTGATTGATGTTGGCAAAAAAAAAGCTCCCTACCAGAGAGCCTTCAGTTTGATGTCTCCCTTATCGTGCATGCGTTCTTGCTCCCCCCCCCCCCCCCCCCCCCCGGCGGCTCGGAAGGTTCCCCAGCACTCGCTTCAGATATGCCAGAGCAACCCCCCCCCCCCCCCCCACTCGCCCCCTTCCCCACAACCATGCTTTGCCTGCCCTCCGATAAATGCACCAGCGCTGCCGGCTCACCTGCGCTGCGCATTCAGTCGCGTGCGTCTCAGCAGTTTGTGGAACTTCTTTGGGGCATCCGCCGCCACGTGTGCCCCCAGCCCAAGCTCCCGCGGCAGACCTTCCAGGGCTGTCAGCGCTATGTGGGCCCCCCTGTCACAGCGCCGGCACGCTGCGAATCGGGCTACGCAAGAGGCAAGCAAGGGGAGGCGTGGGCTAGCACGGCACCAGTACACAGTGTGGTATCGGGCTTGGCGGCTCACTTGGCGCCTTGTATCTCCACTGTTCCGTCCCTGCCCACGGTGTACAGGCCCTGCCGCTGCTTGCAGCTGGCTGGCGGCCTCCCAGGCGCTGGTACAGCCCGGGCAGACCACCGCCCCAGCCGCATCTGCCGCCACATCAGCACGCACCACGTCAACGAGTCCATCCGAGTGCGTCAGCGTTGACCCTACCTTTCTGTGTGCTGCTGCTACAGGCTGCCGCGCACTGCGCACGAGAGTGTGGCCCCGCCCTTACCTGTGCCGGATCGTTGCCATCCAGCACCACTGCATCAAATGTGGCATGTATGCGTCCCTTCGCGGCCTCCAATGCCTTCCACCCTGCCTCCGTTTTGGCAACCAAAACCTGCACACCCCATAGCAGAGGAGAAGCGAGCTAGGCAAACTTGGCAGGGCACTCGAATCCACACTCACACGTGCGCCCTTCAGCCCCCGGCCCCTCACTGCTGCTTTCGTTCGCACATGTTTGGCCGGCACTCACCAGCCCAGCAGCGGATTTCTCCAGGTCGCTGCACACGTGCGCCTGGTTGCCCCACATGCGCTGCGCCATGAACAGCACCGGCGGCCCCGCGCGGTCCGCCCTCGGCGAGAAGTCCGCACGCTGCGTGTCCACGCCGGCTGTCTTCCACACTGCAGCTACATCGGCCGACTCAACCACCACCTGGGCGGCACCCATGCGCCCTTGATCAGGCACATCGGTTCTGCGCACCGCGATGTTCACCGCCATTGCTCGAAGTGCGAGTGGGGAAGAGAAAATATGTGTGTAGTAAAGGGCGATGTATATTGTGTGTGTGTGTGTGTGTGTGGTGGTGTGGAGGGGGGGGGGGGGGGGGGGGGGGGATTTACCCCACCTGCAGGTTGCTGACCGCCGCGCCCCTGCCCACAGCGCTATCAGGTCGCCGAGAAGCAGCTCGCCGTAAGCCGCCACAACCGCCTCCGCAGTCGGTCCGCCCACTGCCCCGCGCCTCGACCACCGACAGCACGCGTTGTCCTCCTCTAGCCAGCCCGCTATCCGCCCTGGAGGCCAGTCTCGCCGCATGCCGAGGCGCGCCGCTGAGTAGTCTCTGCCGCGACGGTGCTGCACGCGCGAGAGATCCGTCTCCGCTCCATAACCACCTTCCAAGGCCAGGAGCTGGCGGCTGCAGCTTAGCGCGGCCATCGAGACATGCGACTGCGAAGTGTGTGGGTGGAGGAAAGGGGGTTACTTGGGGGGGGGGGGGGGGGGGGGGGGGGGCGCACGCCGTACAGACCAAGAAGAGTAGTAGCGGGCAGCAACACCACCCAACACATGCTCCGTTTGGGTCGCAGGTTCATGTAGCGCCATCAGCGGGTATCATCAGGGGTATTAACCAGGGTTGGGCTGCAGTATCGACTGCACTGCAAACCTGCAGTACCTTCCCGAAAAGGGGCTGCAGTGCAATTACCCAAAGTGCCCCAAATCTCACTGGATAACGTTTGGATGGCGCCCGCCAATGACAATAAGCCATATGGCGACGGTTCCGGCGCTCGGAGCGCCGCGGATAGCACCGTACTCGCTCGTACCATCACACGTCGCCGCATCGGGGCACAGATCAGTAGACCACACACACCCGCCGAACCTATCCTCACTTCACGCTCACCCAGGCACCACTACCTGCCATCCTCCTCTCGTCTCCATTCGTCAATTATGTGGAGGGAGACCAGTCTGCCGCGAAGCAGGGCGCAGCGGCGATGGCGGACGAGGCGATGGCGGAAGACAGCACCGCCGGCGCCGCGGCCAGCACTGCCGCCAACAGCTCAGCAAGAGTGACACCGGCACCACTTGGGACGCAAGCCGGCAATATTTTCATTGACGACGACGAAGATGACCCCCTCTTAGGCCTGAGCCCCACTGATCCCCCCCCCCCGTCGATCCCCAAGAGGACAGAGGACCCGTTGAAGTGGTGGAAGAAGCATGCTTCTTCCTTCCCCCTCATTTCTGAATTAGCTCGGAGTGCTTTATGTGTGCCGGGCTCACAGATTGAGTGCGAGCGCGTGTGCTCTCTTGCTGGTCTTATCACCATGCACTTAAGAAATAGAATGAACCTGGATAATATGGGTGCCTGCGTCTTCATTTAGAAGAACCTGGACTTGGATGCCAGGGTCAGGGAGCTACTGGCGTCGTACTACGGGGAGGCTGCTTGCAGCGCCGTGGCGGCGGATCTACTCAAGCCATGCGGAGAGGACTGCCTGGCCAGCCAGGTCCTTGAGGGCGAGGGCGAGGGGGAGGCCAGCCGCATTCAATGGGAAGCGGTGGAGTCTATGCTGGAGCAGTATGGAGCCGAGCCAGCGGATGAGGAGGCGGGGAATTAGAGGGGTTTTATGCCATCATGCGTTTTTACGGGTGTTTCACTATGCATGCGCTGGGACACCGTCGTTGGACACACACAAATGTACACACAGTAGGCTTTTCCCCTCTGTAGGCAATTTAATTGTATATTACAACTTCCACCATGATTTCTGCCCCTCCGCATCCGCCATGGCTGCCCCTTTGCCCTTCACTGTCCCGCCCTTCCCTATAATCAGCAGTTTCGGTGCTACGGCAGTACTGGAAAGTGGACTGCAGCCCAACTCTGGTATTATCCAAGGATTACCCCTGGTACCGGCGGGTATCTGCGGTTATCACTGTCATAAATTTGGGTTGTTAGTGCCGTCGGAGTTCAAGCCCATATTCGAAAAGCCGCTAGATGGGAGGATATAGTCTTTGATTCGCCGCTACTTTATGAAAACCCCATATTCGAAAAGCCGCTACGGATCCTTAGATCGTAGATTCAGTCTAGGACGTCGTAGGTTCGATCTCCGAAGTTCCGCCTACGGGTAGATTTGCGGAAATCTAGGAGTTGAAAACGAGTGAAAATCTAGGACGTCCTAGATTGGCATCGAGGGCCTTTCGGGGCCATTTGGTACGTATCCTGGGCCTTCCGGGCCACCCCCTGAGACACGCGTCGCGATTGCCGCCCAGCCCACCCTGCACCACCCGCGCCCGGGTCCTGCCGCCTATTCAGTGCCGCCCCGCCCGTTCGGTGCCATTCATATATAGGCGCCGGTTCCAGGGCCTCGATCATGATGTATCCCTCCGTCCGGTTAGACTCGCTCTATTCCCCGTCGCTCGACCTTTACCAGACCCCAGGATGGCGACCGAGGATGGAGCTGCGCCAACCGCGACTGGCGATCATCAGGACCCGGACGGCTCCTCCTGGCACTCGGGCACGGTGAGCTGACTGCCTATCGAGTAGAACGGGGAGGGCGTTCTGATTTTCGGTACCGACGGGTGGGACAGTGAGCAGTGAGCAGTGATGCGGGCCGCGGCGGCTTTGGGTTGGCGGTGGCCCCATAATCCCCGCAGCGGGGGCTGGCGCAGGGGCGCGGCCGCAGCGAGATGTCGTCGATTTGAGACGGTTATTCGGTTCTAAGGTAAAATCATAGATCGCGCGCTCTGTCTCCTAGATCGGCGAAATAATCGTCCAGGAAGTTGCGGATCTACGGCTAAAAATCTAGCCTCTTTTCGTATATTATGGGCTTTATTTAGAGGATTTATTGGTGTGAATTACAAAAAGGTTTTATAAATATTTAGAGGATTTATTGGTAGTCCGGTTGAGTCAAAAAAGTCAACACCCGATGAGAACTAAAAACTGCCTGTATCGGAATAAGCGCGGGGTCCTCTTTTTCTTTACGGGGTGCTGGATTGTACTGAATGTGGAAAAATCCAGTCACGGCGTCGGGCCCTCCCTCGCATGCATTGCCTTTATTTTCGTTATATCTCACATGTATCGAAATCCCGAAATTACGGCCGAGACGGCCTGGGACTCCCCGTCCCGGTACAGGCACTCCGTACAGGTACGCCGGTAGTCGACCCCATCCGCCCACTGCTGCTGCTGCGTGCTGCCACCACTACAGACCGAAGGGCGCAGTACCCGTACCTTCTGTATCACACTTTCAAATTGCTGCCGATTAAAATCGCACTTCCCACTTGATCCCTGACGGATGGTGTGCTACAGGTACCCGTAGCGGTTTCGGATCAAAATGCTAGCAGGCTCTGCGAACAATTTGGATGAACGTGCTGCGTACGACAGTTGAATTTAAAAAGTGCTATTTTTCTTGCTGGCATTTCCGCGGGGACCCCATATTTCCGCCGAGCAAACAGCCTGATGAAGAAAGGCACCCCTTCATATCGTTTGTTCCGGTGGATGGAGGCGTCAGATATGCGGTAGTAAAATCCATCCCGGAGTTTCTTCGTTCAGGATTTATACTCGTACGGCAATTCCTGTCAGTGTCGTCCTGCCACAGTATGTCGACCTTCACAGACAGTGCCAGTCGACCCTGTTATTTATACCCGTCCGCCTAGCGCTATCACTATTGACGAGTCGACGCTAGCATTGCTTATTATCAGCGGTACCTCGGCTTCCACCATTGATTATCACACTTGATATAGAGACCGCCAGTATGGACGACAGGGCTTGGCGGTCCTCACGCGACGATTGCCGCCCTCTTATTGCCGACCGTGCTGCTGCTGGGAATGAGGCCACTCGGTCATTCAGTCATGCCGGTGCAGTCGTCCAGAGGGGCATCGCAAAATACCAGAGAACTTTCGACACGTCGATCTGCGCCTTCCGGCATTCCACAGATAGGCTGCCGAGACTGCATCAGTTCTCGCATCCGGCGGGCGATTTCAGTCCCCGGCGACATACGGTCCCCAACCCAAGCCGCGAGTCTGAGCCTTGCCATACATTATTGCCGACAGACAGCGGAGTCGCCGGGGCTCCTCGCACGCCGGCGACACCATGGGCCCCTGCTGGGCAGGAGGAACTACCCGTGCAGATTCCGGAATCCAGGTCTGAGCGAGCTGCATCACTGAAGTTGCCAGCGATTGTCCCAACAAGCCAACGCACGAAATCGACGGTGGCGAAGGCCTCCACTGACTCGGGTCAGCAGCCGTATGCCGCCAATTCTACACCCCGCCCACGACCGCACCGCGGCAGCAACTGTAAAGGTCGGAGCTTCACCATCCGGAAACGGCGGGAACAAGTTGGAGATATCTTGGCAGTCTGCGCCACCGAGTACTACGGGGAATTCTTGTCGACAGCGCCGGCACGCAGCTATGTGTCCGCCAACATCAGCTTCGCTAAGAAACGTGGATTCATCCGAGTTTGATTTCTGGAGGATATTGGAAGTCTTTATTCTTAAAATTCTGATCATGGCGGAGCGGCCAAGACACAGCCATCAATGCCCAAGGGTTGCAATAATATTATGCATGTAGAGTGAGCGTAGCGTAGTTCAACATAGCGTCCATGACATATGGCTGCCTCTAGAGCGCCGCGAGGTATTGTTAGCATTTTTAAGACACATGGAGTAAGAGTGTGTATGGCGCTCACTAGTTACGGATAGCAAGGCGTCCCGTTGTGGCGGATTGGCGCATTGGCGACAATCTCAGCGGCACTTACCGCTAAGTTTTAACATCCAATATAGATAGCATAAGATGACACAATCATTCTCAGTTGAAAAGACCCCATGACGCCATTTGACCGTTTTCAATGACCATTGCCGGGGCTCGTGAGCTTGAACTCTGAAACTGCAGCGCAACGCATACATGCGAATCTACAAAATGCTCCATATTTTCAGCCCCGCCAGGATTCACTTGATTCTGGCGGGTTTGTATCAGACAAGTTTGTTGATGCTGTGGCCCACTACATCCAACAACGTCGCATTGGCATGCGGATGAAGGTTTAACTGATTACATATCATTTAGGGATCGCCACTGGGGCGAAGAATGCACACCACAACGCGGCCAACTCCCCGGTAATCGTTCACAACGCGCATCGGCTCCCACCCGGCCTGCCTCGCGATGGCCGCAACCTTGGCATGCCCTCTCTCGCCCCCGGGGGCTTGCAGCAGCAGCACGCCGTCTGGGCAGAGCAGGCGGGGCTCGCACGCAGCCACACTGCGGAGACATCCACGCAAAGCGAGTGGCTATGAAAGCCTCCATATGGTCAACCAGCAAATCGTGCTTGTCATGGTTGATCAGAATGTCCGTGGGAGCCTGATGCATCTCTCCAGCCTATCTTCAACATCTCGGCGTTAAGGGCGTGGTGCTTAGAGAGTGGTGACCCGGGCGTGGCCGCACCTTTTGGTAACAGCGGCGTAAGCTTCATAGCCTGTTTTGCCGGCATACAATGCGGCGTCTGACTCTCCCGTGATTCGCCCTTCGGACCTGAAGGCCAGGGACACATGGTCCCGACTCCAGCAAGTCAGGCGATTGAGGGCAGGGTGGCGCAGCTCCATGCTGCCACTAGCCTACGCATGTCATGCTGACATACATGCGCAAACAAGTCATCACATCATCTCCCATTTGGATGCGGAGCGCACCTGTCACCTGCGAGGTACGGTGGGTTGCAAACGATGACGCTGTATGGCGCGAAATATGAGAGCGGCTGAGGGGGGCGGCAGCAGCGCTGACATTAGACAGCACCATTTCAGCGCTGAAGTGTTTGATGGCAATTGAAGGCGCCGCACAGACATCGGCCACACAGCAGTCTTCATGCAAAGGCTGAGTGGGCAGACGCCACAGACCGTGCCACTACTTGGGTGCCCATGGAGCTGTCCGAAATCCGCTTTCATGAAGGTTGCGCGCGCAGATAGATCCGCGCCGCCTCCCTGTCGGGTGTGACAGCCGCGCGGCACAGAATACTCTCACGAAAGGCACATCGCTGCGGCTCAAAGCGTGGAGCGCATAGTAGGCAGGGCAACACTGGTGCTCTGATGGCCTTTGGGTTGTGTAACGTAACCACACTTTCGGTTCGCGGTATTGTCGTTTTTGGACCCCCCCCCCCCCCCCCCACCCCCCTCGCACACGCAAAATCTGAAATACACGCTGTGCCATAAATACCCCACGGATATTCTGACTCCATGCGGCAAAACAATGGTTGTTTTGGACCCGCGAACCCAATGAAACGTTCTGGTATTCGATGGCATTCAACACGGAAGGCATGCTACCGCTCAGCGTGGTGGTTTGTTGCAGCGTCACCCGCACCTGCGCATTCCGCTCAGCGAGCTCCAGCGCCTCGGCGCTTAGATCGACGCCCACGCCCGCCACCTCCGGGCAGCCGAGCAGGATGGAGAGCAGCATGCAGCCAGAGCCGGTGCCCAGGTCAAGCACCGTGTGGCGCTCCATGCGGCTGGGCTGCTCGTCTATGTAAGATATGGCAGCCTGGGAATCGGCAGATTGTTGTATTGATTCTCATGTATGGCCATGTCAGGGTGAATTATGGCATCAAATGCAGCCCTCCCTCAGCTATGTTAAGAGCCCAGCCGTACCACGCTGTGGGGTTTGCAGGTCCAAATAATGGTTATTTGTTAAAAACGACAGGGAATATCCGCGCGTGGTGTATCCTGATACATTTTGTATAGGAGAATGCAGTATTCCCCTCCTTCCGCAAGAGGCAGGTGGGGGGGGGGGGGGGGGGGGGGGGGGGGGGGTTGTAAACTGTGATACATAGCAAACCCAAGGATTGGTTTGGCACCCAATCTGGTGTCACCTGAACCACCGCCTCGGAGGACTTCCGCGGCATCAACTG
Source organism: Tetraselmis striata (assembly GCA_006384855.1). Classification (NCBI taxonomy): domain Eukaryota; kingdom Viridiplantae; phylum Chlorophyta; class Chlorodendrophyceae; order Chlorodendrales; family Chlorodendraceae; genus Tetraselmis; species Tetraselmis striata. The sequence continues at coordinate 249,588 of VCJN01000296.1, read as the reverse complement.
TTCGGAGGTTGTGGAGAACGTGTGCCCGCAGAATTCAGCCTCGCGGATGCCGAATGCTGAGAGCGTCTCCAGGCTTGCCCTGCCGCAGTCACGGTGACAGCGCTCAAACCCTAAAACCAAAACCCATTACATGGAAGCGGGAGTGGTGTGGTGTGTCTGTGTATGGGGGGAGAGGGGGAGGAGGAGGGGGGGGGGGGAGGGGGGGGATTGACCCACGCATCACTTGGGATTTACCCTGAACCCTGAAAAGGCAGCACGTATAACGGTATGTTATCTACTATCCTCCCCTAGCGTGTCCACAGTTAGACCATGCTCCCGTACGTCTAAGGCACCTTATCGTGCACCCGCACGTACTGAGAAAGAGAATCACAGTGAGAATGCAAAGCAAATTAGCTACTGTCATTACCTAGTGATTGATGTTGGCAAAAAAAGCTCCCTACCAGAGAGCCTTCAGTTTGATGTCTCCCTTATCGTGCATGCGTTCTTGCTCCCCCCCCCCCGCCCCCCCCGGCGGCTCGGAAGGTTCCCCAGCACTCGCTTCAGATTTCCTATGCCAGAGCACCCCCCCCCCCCCCCCCCCCCCTCCCTTCCCCACAACCATGCTTTGCCCGCCCTCCGATAAATGCACCAGCGCTGCCGTCTCACCTGCGCTGCGCATTCAGTCGCGTGCGTCTCAGCAGCTTGTGGAACTTCTTTGGGGCATCCGCCGCCACGTGTGCCCCCAGCCCAAGCTCCCGCGGCAGACCTTCCAGGGCTGTCAGCGCTATGTGGGCCCCCCTGTCACAGCGCCGGCACGCTACGAGTCGGGCTACGCAACAGGCAAGCAAGGGGAGGCGTGGGCTAGCATGGCACCAGTACACAGTGAGGTATCTGGCTGGGCGGCTCACTTGGCGCCTTGTATCTCTGCTGTTCCGTCCCTGCCCACGGTGTACAGGCCCTGCCGCTGCTGCAGCTTGCTGGCGGCCTTCCAGGCGCTGGTACAGCCCGGGCAGACCACTGCCCCCAGCCGCATCTGCCGCCACATCAGCACGCACCACGTCAACGAGTCCATCTGCGTGCGTCAGCGTTGACCCTACCTTTCTGTGTGCTGCTGCTACAGGCTGCCGCGCACTGCGCACGAGTGTGGCCCCGCCCTTGCCTGTGCCGGATCGTTGCCATCCAGCACCACTGCATCAAACGTGGCATGTATGCTTCCTTTCGCGGCCTCCAATGCCTTCCACCCTGCCTCCGTTTTGGCAACCAAAACCTGCACTCCCCATAGCAGAGGGGGAGCGAGCTTGGCAAACTTGGCAGGGCACTCGAATCCACACTCACACGTGCGCCCTTCAGCCCCCGGCCCCTCACTGCTGCTTTCGTTCGCACATGTTTGGCCGGCACTCACCAGCCCAGCAGCGGATTTCTCCAGGTCGCTGCACACGTGCGCCTGGTTGCCCCACATGCGCTGCGCCATGAACAGCACCGGCGGCCCCGCGCGGTCCGCCCTCGGCGAGAAGTCCGCACGCTGCGTGTCCACGCCGGCTGTCTTCCACACTGCAGCTACATCGGCCGACTCAACCACCACCTGGGCGGCACCCATGCGCCCTTGATCAGGCACATCGGTTCTGCGCACCGCGATGTTCACCGCCATACCTCAAAGTGCGAGTGGGGAAGAGAGTGTGCGTGTGTAGTTAAGGGCGATGTATATTGTGTGTGTGTGTGTGTGTGTGTGTGTGTGTGTGTGTGTGTGTGTGTGTGTTGTGGGGGGGGGGGGGGGGGGGGATTACTTACCTGCAGAGTGCTGGCCGCTGCGCCCCTGCCCACAGCGGTATCGGGTCGCCCAGAAGCAGCTCGCCCTATGCCGCCACAACCGCCTCCGGAGTCGTTCTGCCCACTGCCCCGCGCCTCGCCCACCGACAGCACGCGGTGTCCTCCTCTAGCCAGCCCGCTATCCGCCCTGGAGGCTAGTCTCGCCGCTTGCCGAGGCACGCCGCTGAGTAGTCTCGGCCGCAACGGTGCTTCACGCGCGAGAGAACCGTCTCCGACACGTCGCGCTCCATAACCACCTTCCAAGGCCACGAGCTGGCGGCTGCAGTTTAGCGCGGCCATCGAGGCGTGCGACTGCGAAGTGTGTTGGTGGAGGAAATGGGGCCGCCTTGCTGCCAGCCTGGGGTGTGGGGGGGGGGGGGGGGGGGGGGGGGGGGGGTTCGCACACCGTATACGCCAACGACGAGAGTGGCGGACAGCAACGCGGGTGTGCTCCGTTCGGGTCGCGGGCAGCGCTACAGGGTATATGCATCCGGAAGCCCCTCTCCGCAGCTATATGCCATGCCACTCCCGCTGATATTGCTGGGCGTTCCCGTTACGAGATGTCGCGAATATCACAAGGGTAGTGTATTAGAAGTAAGGCGACCCGAGAATGAGCGGCATATTATTTAGTATACGCGAGATGGAGAGGGGTTATTTACAGCCATGTAGCGACTGATGTTATATAAAGCCTCTATATAGCGACTATGTTCAGCGCGCTGGTAGTGTAGTAGCGAGTAGCAACCAACATTCATTGTTCTTATTCGCGTCGTTCGTCCGTCGATGTTTCATTCGCCCGTCAGCGCCGTGTATCATTTTTTTTCGCCCCCGGGACAGGACTGGCACCAGTGAAACCCGTGCAGCGTCTCTAGGACGGCCGTTTAGCAGGCAGCAATCCAGTAACGGAAAGCCCAGGGTAGGCGACGCTCCGTTATAGTCATCAAGCAAATTGCCGGAGCATTCTGCAATACTAATTGGTGGCCAGTGATGGAATTTCCAACACTATTGGATCACCGTCTTAAACACTGCCATCAAAATACCCGGCACTGACCACGAAAGGTCCGCCCTACCCGTTTGGGCGTCGGCCCATTCGAGTAATAATGCGAGTTGGGGCAAGCCCCAACCCGCGGAGCAAAGCATTTCGGGAGTGCGATACATGTGCAACAAAAAAGGCAATGTGAGGGAGGGCCCGACGCCATAGCTGGAAAATTTTCCCATTCCTAGTAAAATCCAGGGCGCCGTGAAGGGAGGGGGGGACCCCGCCCAAAACAAAGGCAGTTAAGTCCTCAGGTGTTGACGCAATAACATGACTACTAATAAAATCCCCGAACTCCGGAACTAACAACCCAAAATTATGACGGTGATACCCCCACCGCGGGCACTCCAGGTGAGGCACCAACATATGTTCGATAGTCTCAGATTCACCTCCGCCACATGCATGGCAGTGTTCAAGGAACCGCTCAGGCATGGCATGAATCCGGGCCATCGGCGGGCAGTGGGAAATACTCGAGTGCGTAATTGTATCATAATATGCAACACGGCCACAACCCCCGCGGGGACACCCACACCGTACTGTGGCAACGGGTTTGACGCATAGGACGCCTGGACATATATACCCCAGGTGTTATTGCGTGCTAACGATGCCGACGATTCGTAACGCGCCCACACCGATGCCTTTACTAGTTTAGCGGCATCGCGCGCGGCTAGTGACCTCCACTCAAGTGGAAGGTGCGCCCCCTCAGCTAGCCCTACGTTCGCCCTAGCTAGTCGATCTAACCACCGCACAGTCCCTGACGTCCACGTGTTAGGGCGCGCCCGACTTGGCACATCTACTAAATAGGTTATACATGTATTCAAGTCGGATGCTTTAAGGAACGCCCGAGCCCGTGCCGCAGCGGCCGTTGCCTCTATGGGCGCAATATCCAATTCCCGCATCATCGGTGCAGTGGCCACCCCAGGGGAGTTTTTACCTACCCCAATGAGGCACCGCAAGCACTGATTGAGTACGGTTTGTAATTTATTTGCGCCGCTAGTTTTAGCCATGCCCCATACTTCACACCCATAAGTTAAAACCGGGAGTACACAGGTTTTAAAAACCGACACACGCACATAATAGGAATTATGTCCTGTCCACCGACTAATACCGAATCGAGCGCCTCAATGGCGCGTTTACCCTTCTTAACCCGGTCGTCTACTATGTGTTGCATACCAAAATCCGACTTAATGACCGTACCCAAGTACCTATATTCATTTACAACCGGTACCCGTTCCCCCCCAAGCTGCCATCGGGCAGCTTGTTCGCGTAACGCGGTCTCGTCGGAATATCGGCCTAATGGCATCACCCCACACTTAAGTACCCCAAACCCCATAAAATGGTCCTCCGCCCACTGCGAGAAGTGGGCGAACATGGCATGCAGGTTATCGAACGAGCCTGTGAGACCAACAGCGTGGTCCGCGTATAACTGACGTGGCACCCTTAGTGGTTGCCTTGCCGCTAATGTGTCGGTGCACCCTGGTACATCACACCCTAGATGTTCTACCCCATCGAATATATCGTTAATAAATATGTTAAATAGGATGGGGGAAGCGGGGCATCCCTGTCGGAGGCCAAGCTCTATGGGTATGGGGTCTGATAGTGTTCCCGGGGCCACCCCCGTCTTGACCCGTACCATACTATCCCTCTATATAAAGTTTGGATGAAGGTAAGCATATGACCCGTAACCCCTATGGCTTGTAGTTTTAGGAATAAAAGCTCATGAGGTACGGTGTCATATGCCTTCCCAAAGTCAATAAATCCCGTGTATGATATCCACAACTGCTGGGTGTTCTACGACTACTGATAGACCAGCAGCAGCCAGTAGCGCAATCTGCCACGACGACTAAGGATTACTGGCTATAGTATTTACTTTTAAATACCGAGCCGCGGGATGGGACTGCGGTACTGTATCTCCATACCGCCTGTGCAGAATAGCGACAAGTGGACCTGCGTGACTCGCGCGCTGCTGTTGTGGAGCGCGCAATCGCGGCAGTCGAGCACACGCTGCCACCGGGAGTGGCAAGCGGGGTGTCCTACCCGACCGCGGCGACACGCTTACAAGAACTGGTGACAGGCACATCAGCTTCGAGGCTCGGCGTATATAGATCACATCAGGTTGCCGTCCGTGGTCAGGAGGCGCCCAGGCGGCCACGCGGCGCCCGCAGCAGCCAGCACCCCAGCAGCCAACGACGCTACTTTCTGAATTCACGTATCCAACATGTCAGGCGCCGCAAGACCCGGTGCTGGCAGGCCCGCCCCTGTCCGGCAAGGCGGTGCTTGTCTCCAAATCCATGGGGGAAGGTTGACGGCGAGTCCGGCAGGGACTCGGCGAAGGGTGTCTTCCCAGCGGCGAACGCCGGCCGCGTCCACAGCCAGCGAGGTCCGTAAGCCATCGATGGAAGGGGCTGTGCGGGGTCACAAAAATACAAAGAAGCAACAGCTGCTGAGTGTCACAGGGCGCCGAGCTAGAGCAACGTTTCGCCATGCGGCCTTACTGGTGTAGGTTCACAGCGTGCCGGAATTCCAATGGTGTGCAGGCGTCGGGCTTGATGCTGGCGGAGTTGCCGCGGAGCGAGTATGGACTTTTCGAGCCGAAAGACTGGGCCAACTGCTTCCAGAGTCAGGTGCACCGCCGCACTGCCACGACATCCCGCCACACCTGTAGTTCAAGCAACCCGTCAGCAGTTATATCGAGGCGGTTCCCTCGTAGCCTTAGCTGAGTTCCGGCGTTTTACAGGAAGCCGAGCTGGACTGCGAGTTTGTGGAGGTGGAGGGTAAGCTCCCGCTCGACTTGAAAGGCACGCTCTTTCGAGTCTGCCCTGGCTCGATGCGCATCGGGAAACAGAAGGTACGTTGGCGGCAGATGCACTAGTATATGCTGCTGGCACAGGTGCAATATAACTTGTTGCGGAAGATTCTCACGTTGAATTTGGACGGCTGCAGTGCGACCACTGGCTGGACGGCGACGGGTACGTCCTGGCTTTCAGCTTTCCGGGCGCCGGCAAGGAGGCGCGCTTGCAGACACGCTATGTTGCCACCAAGGAGAGGCAGGCTGAGCTGGAGGCGGGCAAGGTGCTGTATAGAAACACATTCGGCACCCAGCCCACTGGGAGGATCAACGCTGGCGACATCACGCTGAAAAATCCTGCAAACACAAACGTGGTATGACATCCCCTCCCCCCCCCCCCCAGCACACAAACACACACACACACACACACACACACACACACACTTTCATGTGGGCCCACTTTCATGTGTTCTCCGCATATCTACCTACATTATGAACATAGTTGTGATGTTTCTGAGAGCTGTCTGATGTTGCGGTAGATATACTGGGGCGGCAAGCTGCTGGCACTGTGGGAGGCCGGCTGCCCGTACGAGCTAGACCCGAGGTCCCTCGATACAATCGGCCCAACCAGCCTGGACGGGTGGGTGGCTCTCGGAAATTGCCCCAGCAGCACTGGGTCAGATGAGCTAGACAAGAAGCTGGGCTTTGGCAGCGCGCACACCGCGCACCCGCATGTGGTCCCTGCGCCCGAGGGGCAGAGGCTAGTGAGCTGGAAGTGGCAGTCCACTGTCAAGATTCCCGGCGGCACCGCCCTCAATGCGCAATTCAGGGAGTATGATGCAGACTGGAACATCTTGTCCTCCAGGTGCGAGGCATGTCGACATTTCTGCATGTTCTTTGAGATAGGCCCACCTTTCTGCATGCCATGCCCATACACCTGTTGCGCGCTGTGCCACTCAGTGTGTTTACTGTGGCTTTGCAGGGATCTCAGCATCCCGAACTCGCCAATGCCGCCACACGACTTTGCAACCACCAAGGTCGAGCTACGTGATGACGGTGCCGCCGATGAAGCTCAACCTGCTGCCGTATCTCGCTGGGCTGGCGGGTCCGGCTCAGTGTGCCTCGCTGGGAGATGCCCCCATGCGGATGTATGTCATCCCTAGAGACGCGCCAGACAGGCCCCACACGGTGCGCTATGCCTGCCCCACACCCCCATCCCTGCTTAACCGGCCTCTCATGGCCTCGTGTCCTGTTCGGAGTAACGCACAATGCCTTGGCTCCTTTCTAACAATAGCAGCACATTTGGAGAGAGACGAGCAAAGCTGCTTGTCTGCCCGCCTTGCGATGCATCTGGCGGTGAGATGTGCGGGTGCGTATGCAGGAAATCAAAGAGGAGCCGCTCTACTACATCCACTATGCCAACGCATTTGACGATGGGGACGAGGTTGTGCTTCGCGGGTCTGCATGGGGGCCAGAGGATGTCAAAAAGCTGGCTGCCAGCCCTCGTAATGGCATTCTCGGGTCATGGGATGATCTCATGGAGGGGAATTTCACGGCGGTGCGCCAACCCGCATGCCATTCTTCTGAAAGGTCGCGCTGTCTGTCGGGGATGACTTTGGTACCCAGCCTTCCTCCACTCATTTATGTGTGTTATCTGGCTGTTCATGTTTTCAGCCGGTGACAAGCTTCTGGGAGCACCGCATCAACCGCGTCACAAGCGCTGTGCAGAGGCGTCTCCTGTTCAAGCAGAGCATGGACCACCCGATTATCAATCCCTCATTTTCCGGGCGGGCTAATCGGTATGCGTACTTTCCTAGCTGCGTCGTCCCAAAGCCGCACGAGAAGAGTGGCCCGCCTCAGGCCTGGACCCGACTGGACATCGAGACTGGAGAATCGCAGCAGGTGTATTTCGGCCCAAGGTACTTCACAGAAGGTATGGGCACGCAGCAACGCAACGTCCTCCTACAGCTGGCTGCGCCATGCCCTCACGTCCTTTGAGCAGTGCCGCTTGCATGATACTCTGTGGTATTCTAAAATTGGCCCATGTGATTCCACTGCCACTCAGAGCTTGTCTTTGTCCCACGGGAGGGAAGTGACAAACAAGAATCCTGCGGCTACCTGGTTGGCTTGGTGTACTCCGCGGAGAGGAACCGCAGGTTGGCTGCGGCCGGCTCTTTCCATCACCGAGAAAACCTAAGCAGATATGTGCTTGTTCCCCTCTCTCACGTTCTCTGACTTCACTGAATACCGTACTGACTACATATGAATTTTGTCCCTTGCTGCAATGTGTGACAGCGGCCTGGTCGTGTTGGACGCATCGGACTTCGGTAGCGGGCCCATCTGCACAATGTGGCTCAACACCCACTTGCCTCACGGCCTTCACGGCTCCTTCACCTCTGAGATGGTCTCTGCTGCCTCAACATGAGGTTTCGGCACCCGCATTAGCACCAGCAGGCTGCGCCTGTGACAGTACGAGGACCTGCTGCCTTTTTAATGCCTCAAATCGTCGTCCTGCGTGTACAATACATTTCGTGTTTTCATTTCCCGGTCTGTGCCCTAACGAGCCATGTATTATTGTAATCGATCTTAAGCTTCCAGCACATTATTGTGACAATTTCGATGTCTATATATGCTACGAGTATGTGTACGATGTGTTCCTGAGGTTTCGACGAATGCATCTATGATGTCACGCTTCCTAGCTTTTCAGGCGGCTGTCGCCTCAATTGTTACATTATTGTGTATTCGTTACATATACACAATGGACTGCCCATTGCGATCTTTATGAATGTTCATGATTATCCCAGCAGCGATAAATATTAAAAATGATAATTTTATTCCACGCTTGTAGTCCAGCGAAGCGTCGATTTTCCGGCGGTGAGCTTTATTGCCGTACGGGTACCCGTATAGTGCCGCGGATTGGGCCTATAGGTGTATGACTGAAGCGCTTATCTACTTGCATGTACTACTAAGTACTATAATCCACCCACCCACCCGCCCGCCCACCCACCGTCCTTAATTACACAGCCGTCGGATTACGATCTCACGGTTGGGAGGCTATTAGTACTGGTACTCGCTACTTGCTGCTGGTAATGGAAAAAGAAAACTCTGGCACACTTCAAAGCGCTGGCAATGCAAACGCTCGCTGCTGGTGCTTCAAAGCGCTGGCAATGCAATTCATGGAGCTGTAGGCCAGTGCTATAGAACCCGTTCTTTTAAAATTTTCTGAAAAATCGACGCATCGCTGATTCAACTGTCAAGTTACTTCATATAATATTTTAGCAATGAATAGGTGTCAGCAATACACCACCGGCATTCGGTAGTGCTGGTGGGTGCGCTGCATGGCGGTGATGGCCGTATGCCAGTGCGCCTGCTGCACCCACTATAATGCACAAGGTTTAAGACATGCGTAAGGGTGCGTGAATGATGATTTTTAGCATATAGTCGGCAGGGGGCAGGCGCTCAAAGCTTGGCATGCCTATCACCGCGTAGGAAGTACCTGTTGTTGCTACCAGCTGTTGCTGGAAGCTGGTCGGCAGCAATAGAGATCAATGTGTATATTTAACAGGTTTATCAGCACTGATTAAAGTTTGTCATGGGAAATAGCCAGGCAAACAGGTGTGATGACTGACAACGAAGCAGTCAAACATCAGCTGAAACCCCGTCGATTCTATTGACTACCTGCCGGCTCTGGATAAAGGACCGAGTCGGAAGCCCTGCCGCTGCTGCTGAGTGATATAACGCGCCGTCATCAGTGCGACAGCAGCAAAATAATGCTGGCATGTATTACTTCGCTGCTGTATACAAGGTGCATTCTTTGTCCGCTCGATTGAGAGGTCGTCTCGTAGGCGAGATGTCTCGGGTTCGGTTCCTGGTCGATATTTTCGGCAATATCGTCCCGGCGTGTCCTGGGTTTACCCGGTTCCTACATTAGCACTTCGGGGTTCGAATGCGGCAATGGTCTAAGGCCTATGCCAGACCTACAACTGCAGTTGGCGCAAGAGGTCAAGTGCTGGAGCAGCTCCGGCCGATGGCTCGGGGCGAAGATGTCTTTACTTTACTCCCGGCACGTGCTGCTACTTGCTGGGTATTTGCAGTTTGCTATCTGTACCGGTAGTTACAGATAGTTAGATACCTGAATTCATAGTAATAGATAGACACCGGTAGATACATAGATAAAACATGTACATAGACATACAGATATACATGTACAGTACAGACATGCAGGTAAGCACTTCATACTCGTATGTAATGAATAAGATATAGGCAGTAGCGACTATGTAAGCGCATAACTACGACGATACACTAGTCGCTAATTCTCATTATTAGTATGGGGTACCCGTATAGTCGTGTGAGATCGAGGCATAGTTTCTTTCGCTTAGCAGAAGAAACTACCTGGGAATGCCTCCATCTCATACGGACTAAAGTATCATAGGTATGCGCTCACATCGCTACTATAGCTACATCTTCTATTTCATATACACTCCTTACTATTCCAACTGACGCCTAAGATTAAAGATGACGCCTAGGGGGGATTGGAGGATATGATATGAGGAGGGATATGATGAGTGCCGCCCCAATTATAACTTCGCACCGATGGCACATGCTCCGTCAGACCAGCTAGGGGGGAATGTACACGTTTTATGCCTTCTATTTTGACTAAGCTGCCTTTCCATCCGAGGGATTGGCCCTAGAGGCGTATGCTGTCAGCAAAACGCGAATCATTGATGGGGGTGCCCAATCGGGCGGCAGTCGCGCGGGTGGACCTCTTGGCCGCCATCCCGGAACATACACGTGCCCCAAGCCAGCCATGATCGCCATTCGTCCTCGAAGGGGGCAGATGAAGAAGATAGACAGGCGGATGGCGCTGGTCACCCTGACCAGTGACTATGGCATGCCAGTGCGGGCGATGCTACCATCAACCGGAATTAGCGGTGTGGTGTGTGCCAACTTAACATGCGAGGACTTTTTGCACTTCACGGAGGCTGCGGCATGAAGGTGACGCCTAGGGGGGGTTGGAGGGACATGGCAAAGCGCGAAGCCCCGGGTTCATTGGAGATGGGACGGCGATGTATTGCGGTGGCCCCGGACCGGCACTTGTAAATGTCAAGGTGTCGCCGGGTATAGGTCTGTACGGTACATGTATGCTATATGTCATCTATATACATGTATGTATTTCTGTGTATGTACAGATATCGATATGTATTACATATTACAGATATCTGACCATATATATATATATATATATATGTACATCTGTGATGAGCCCGCCTATTAATTGCTATTTCGATGATGAACTGCTTGCCAATAGAACTACCATCATGCAGCGACTAGGCCAGCAAGATTTGACAAGTTGTTTTGGGTGCCCCCCTCCCCCCCCTTTATGTTGGCTCCCCTCAGAAGTAACTTCTGAGGTCTCAGTGAGTAATGCTTAAGTACTGCGGTCCCCTAAAACTCATGTAATGACATATTTGACACATTTCTGCCCTGGAAGGGGGGGGGGGGGGGGGCAGTGGTGTGCCCTAGGCTCACTACATGAACGTAAAACAAAGGGGGAGGGGGGGGGGGGGGGGGGGGGGAGGACAGGCTATGATTGCCAACAGAAGCAAATACATGGCACTAATAAATACCAGTGAGGGTGATTGGTTTTCAGCGTTAAAACACATTTAGTTAACACAACTCAAGGTGTGTCATGATAAAACACCTCTCCCTCCTGCCTATTGACGTAGGCTACCAATCTCAATCTTCAAGTATTTGCAGCATAGTTCTTGGGCGTTATATATGTATATGTATATTTATGTAGATGAATATGTGAATGTATATGTGTATGTGTATATGTATACGTATACATATCTTTATGTATGCATATGTAGATGTATATGTGTATGTGTATGTGTATGTATATGCATGTGTATATGTGTATATGTATATGTTGGTATGTGTATATTTATTATGTTTGTGTATATGTATGTATATATGTATATGTATGTGTGTATGTGTATGTATATGTATATGTATATGTATATGTATATGTTTATGTTTATGTTTATGTTTATGTTTATATATGTATATGTTTATGTATATGTTTATGTATATGCATATGTACATGTATATGCCAATGTACATGTATATGTATATGTATATGCGCATGTACACCTGTGTGTAATTATGTATGTGTATACATACTTACATACCATACACACACACGCTTCGTAGGTAGTACAGCGCTCTTCCGGGCCGTCGTTTTTGCGGACATACAAGGACCTACCGGGTACGTCGCTGGCACATCTAAAGTAAAATGTTCACTCTCTAAAACACTGTCATATGTGTGCTGAGCCATCGCATGCGTTTGTCGGCCAATGGAGCACGTGGTGGGTTGAGCAGTCGGCGAAAATTTTCGAATTTTGAAATCGGATTTGCGCACCCGCGCGGCGCCCCGGAGCAGCAGCGCACGAGGCGGCCCGCCACATATCAGCTCGCCTCACTACCAGGATCGAGCCACCTGCTCGGCCATCATGAGCAGCAACAATGCGCAGGCGACCGCGCCCGCCCAGCACCGGCGCGGGACCAGGTTCAGCCGTGCGACGGTCGCGGGGGCGGGCGCAGATCGGAACCAGGCGCCCGCCCGCATCGCGGCCTTAAAACGGCGCGACGCTCAACAGGCCGGCATGGAAAAAGCCGCCAACCTCACAGACCACCTCTAGGAGTGTCGGATCCTGGCTCAGAGCCAAGAGCTCGAGAACTCCGTGCTCAAGGAGGAGCTGAAACTCCTAAAGGGAAGTCGCCGGCAGGGGACGCACGAGGCGGCTCGGCAGCAACGCGCGTGCGACGCCCCTGGTTGGCGTCGAAAGTACCCGCTCCTGCCAGCTCGGGGAGCCAAGCCCCACCAGAACTGCTGCTGCTAGGACGAAGCAGCGTCGTCGTGCCGCCGACGAGGTTTGCGAGTGGATGGAGGAGCGCTTCGTAGCAGGAGCCGGCGGCGAGCTAGCCCTTGGCGCCATGATAAACGTCAAAAAAAAGCCGCAGCTTGATGCTAGCATAACTGCCCCAGCAAAAAAAGGCAGATCATGGCAGATGAGCTTAAGCTGGGGAAGTTTGTGGAGGAGCAGTCCAGACTGTAAGAACTTTACAGGAGCACTTGAGTCCGGACCTCAGCGCTCAAGTGTGGCATGTGTACGGTCACACCGCCCGCAGCTACCAGCACTACATCAATCTCACCACCAATGAAAAAACTTACAGCAGATGGTGAGGACTACGAGTGGAGGCAGGTCACGCACCGCTATGGCACTGCATGTGCGATCCAAGCCAGTCGCTGCGCTAGTAGCCAGAAAATGAGGGACATCGCCAGCTCGTACGGGGCGACAGCGCTGGGGAAGGGCGAGGCAGCAGCACTGGCAGTGGACCGCGCCATGGAGACCATGGAGAGCATGTGCTGGATTCATTCAGAGTGAATCGCACAGACCTGATCCCTGATGTGCTTTGCTGCCAGGTGAGGCAATGCAATGGGCTATATTTTTCAGCATAATAACAATATTACATTTTACTGATTGACCCCCCCCCCCCCCCCCCCTGCGCGCGTCGATGACGGCTACTGGTACATGTTGGATCGGACAGCTCAGGCTGGTTGAGGTGGCCCAAGCTGGACGCCTGCAAGTCCTTCACCCAGATGGTGGGCAAGCCGCTCATGGACGTCGAGACCATCCTGCATCAGGCCAAGCTGAACGAGGTCACTGAGGATGTCATCCAGTCAATCACTGGCCTGGCTGCATCCCAAAGCAAGGACCATCACCTCGCAATGAATTCAGTTTACAACAATAAACTGTTTTTACTGTATGAAGGGGGGGGGGGGGGGGGGGGGGGGGGGGGGCAGCTATGAGCTGCTGGACAGGTGGCTTCACCATGTGCATGATGCAAGTTCATGGAGGTCATCAACGCGTGAATGCAAATGCAGTGCGCGGGGCAGCGGCGAGGTATTCAGAAATGATATTATAATGTACACCCTGACGTGTTTGAAACGTGATATGTATATGTATGCATGACATGTATACTTACATACCATATAGTATGTATACATACGTATACATACGTATGTGTATGACCATGCAATGTCCATGTAATGACCCACACTACATGTACCTTCATTGTGTGACAGCTTCACTCCTGAGTATATGGCATATCTTAAATACTAGCGGTACCTCAGTTAGTGCATGCTATATGTACATCTATAGCTGTATGTACATCTATAGCTGCATGTACATACAAGACATTGCACACGAGTGCGTACAGAGCACGTTGCTGCTGATTGCTACTGCCACCGCTGTTGGGGTCGGCACGCATGCTGGCGGCTGGGACTGTCCCGTACACGACGAGCGAGTACCAATTCCCTAAACACCCGTGGATGTCATAGCGTGTCAGTAGGAGAGCTCTGCATAGCATCAAGTACTGCTAAGGCACAAGGTTTTTGGGGGGTGTCGCAAGAGGGCTCCCCCTCCCCTCCCCCCCCCCCCCCCCCCCCCGGCGGCCGCCGCCCCCTGCCCTTTCCTGACCCCAGGGACCGCCACCTAAAACAAACATCACACCTTGCCGGCCCTATACATACATATGTGTGTATATATATATGCACATGCATATATACACAGACCTATATATATACATGCATGCGGTATGTATGGGACATTTGTTTATTCCTAGTAGTTGGGGTTTCCTCTTCCCTTATCGTCTACTTATTAGGCCCGGTACTACGGCACCAATACGGTACCCGTGTGTCCACGAGGCGTGCCCGTACCGCCCGAAGAGCTGCATCGACCCAGCAGCCCCTGGGCGATTTCACCGTCCGCCGGAGGTTTCCGTACACCCGTCCGGCAACACCCCGCGGGTAACGCTGCTCCCGCATGGTGCTTCGTCGTGTGCTTAAAAGCACCATGGGGCTTGTCCGTCCTCATCTTCCTCTGTCGCGGCGCACCCACCATGGGGTCGCGCCGTGACACCCACACCCACCCTCCCGTCACTTGGTTCATTTTCGAGAGTCTGCCTCTTAGGCTTTCTGGTCCCATAAGCTTGTAGTCCCAAAGAACCTAGCTTTTCGGCAACGTGCCTCCGCCCCCTACTCTCCCTCCTTTGAAATTTCGACGCTTTATTTCTGCTCAAAAAATGTTTGTGAAATTCTACTACGTAATAATGCTTAGTAATATGCGAGTAGCAGACCACTACAGTACCAACATACATAGAGTATATCAAGAACGCGCACGCTACTGGCGCGGTTACATCATCACCCACGCGCGCCGTTAGGATATGGCTGATGGTACGTTCCACTCGCCGCGTCATCCTGCTGCCTGCTGCTGCCTGCTGAACGCCGCCCGCACCAGCTGGAGCGGCGCCCCGCCAGCCCGCCGCGCTAGGCGGCTCCGGAAAGATAGCAGTGCTGCCAGTCTCTATGCACAGTCGCATATATATTCGACGACGGACTGCTCTGGTCGTATAGCTGCTGAACTCCACACAGCAAAGATACTCCAACCTCGTCCCAGCCTTTAGTATACAGTCACCCTCACATAGCACCGCCACCTTCCACACTTTTCTCACAGACACCGGAAGGTTGCCGCACTTATTTCAAAGTTTCCTCCAGACTTCAATATGGATCGTACCGGAAGCGAGCAGTTCCGTGGTATCGAGCACACCAAGGGCACCCCTCGGACCCAAGAGCATCCCGCACACGGTCGTGGCAAGCCCTCCGTCGCGGAAATTGTACAGCAGCAGAGTAGTGAGACCACCGCTGGCGACCTGTCAGCTCGGCAGCAGCCCGTTCAGCGTGCCGCGAAGGTGGCCGAGGCTCGCAAGCAAGAGCGGGTGAGCCAGACGCCCACGCACAGCGCTCACGAGAAGGTGATGAGCCAGCCCAACCGGCAAGTTCGGAAATCTCCTGGCCAGAAGCAGCCAGCACATCACGCTCTCAATCATACTAAGCTGCACAGTGTCGAGAAGCAGACAATGTAAGCTGGCGACCTAGAAGGCTAAAACTGACGTTGGGTGCGTGACTGCTGTATGCATACGGGAGCACGCGGCGCGTAGATTTTCTTTGGCCAACACCGCGAGATGTCAAAGCAAACCAGCTCTCATTATAGCTATATCTGATGGACTGCCGCAGTCGAGCTTCGCGCAAGCTGATGTAAATAAAATTGATTTTAATAACCAAGGAAAATCCCAAGGCTGGAAACTTTAACGACTTCACATGAAAAAAACAGTGGATAGGGTGTGAGGCACAGTCGGGGATATCGAGTCGTTGAGCATCGCCACGCCGGCGGCTATTTGGCCCGGGTATTGCGCTCTGTGAAAACGGGTGTACATCAACAACATCCTATCCAGCAACCCACATCTTTAAAAGAGTTTTGACATCCGCGAACAGTCGATCGCTTTGCGACACGGAGCTAAAAGTAAAGTTCGCCCCGGGACAACGGCCAAAGCCGCCCACCACTTCACCTCTCGCGCCAACTGCAGTCGTAGGTCTGGCATAGCCCGTAGACCTTTGCCTCGTTCGAACCCCGAAGGAGTAATGCATCAACCGGGGAAACCCAGGACACGCCGGGACGATATTGCCGAAACAACATCGGCCAGAAATCGAACTCGGCACCTCTCGCTTACGACACGACCGCTCAACCGAGCGGACAAGGGATGTGCCTGGGGCATAGAGCTATTGCCGCCGACTGCTGCCGAATACTATCGCAAAAGGGGACACCAGTATATTGTCTGGTTAGAAGGGAGATGCCTGAAGCTGTAAACCGTCCATACAGCACACGATATGATCTAAACTAGTTTATGGGGTTTCCTCCACTGACCTAACCGCTTTTCAGCTACAAGTGCTGCTCAGTGGTACATGAACTAGGCACTTATCGTTGCGCCTTAATTTTTGGGTGTAGCACGAGTAGATTCTAGATGCAAACCTCCTTCGCAGCGGTGCGCGACATCATTCCTCCGCCACTTCTGGGCATGCTGCGCCACCGTCTTGTCGACCGCGGCGGGCACCTTTGTGCTCTTGGGATGGGCCGAGGCCCCGTGGTGGGGCCTCATGGGTGGTGCCCATGTCGTAGCGTACTTCCGTCGGGGCCACGCGTTGTTTCAATCCTAAAAGCAGCCATAACAGTTGAGCCTACCATCTTCCAGTTTTCGCTGCGTTACACGCAGCGATGTAACAACTGTCTCGTAACCTGTTACCCCAGGTTGTTCAAGACCACACCCGGCTCAACACCCGTGTGTGATATTCTCATCCGTACGTCTGTGCGTTACCATGCCAGATGGAGAAGAACCCGTCGTTGAGCCGACGCTTGAGTCGCTATACGCAGACGTGAAGGCCCAGTCTACATTATTGCGCGAGCTTGCTACAGCGTTGGCCCAATTGACGGCTCGCTCGTGAGCGCGTTGTTGATGGAGGAGGAGCACTGACATGGTTCCGGTTCCAGGCAGCGGCGCATCGCGTGACAGCCGACATGCATCGGTGGAGCCGTAGAGCGCCCCGACTTGCTAGAGCTAGCCCAGAGCGGCCGTGTCGGAGCAAAATCCGTGAGTGACGAGGATGACTACCTTGCGGTGCCAGAGCTATATATTGCAGCGAGCAGATTCTGATTACGAGGCCGTTCGACCGGTCCGCCGAGTGCCATGACTCTTTCCCTTGGGCACCGACCTAACGAACGAGTACCTCAAGCAAGATGACTGGCGTCTGCTGGCCCAGTATCTATGGATGTCGTGTTTCGGCGCCGCCCCACATGGCCGCACTTTTCGTGGCTCTCGACGAGCTGTTGCCCGACGTCCCTCCTGCAAGTCAAGACTTCACCCCCTACCTCGCGAGACCTCGGAACCACGATGAAGCCGTCGACAAGGCGTTTCGCTTTTGTTTGGCCTTCCTACGGAGGCTTAATGAGGTCAAGCGTGTGCACGGTGACCAAGGTGCTCAGGACGTGCTGCGAGCCCAGCACTTTCAGCCTGTTTTTGAGGGTTCTGCGATTTTTGGGGACCTCATGAGGGATTGCGAGCGTCGCGTCTTCGAGGCGACCGTTGCCAGCAGCGCCAAAGCAACCGCTACTGCTAGGGTAGCGGCAACAGCTGCCGGGCGCGCGCGGGCGTGAGCGAGGACGTGGCGGCTGACGCGGGCGTGGCCGCGAAGGTGAGCACGAGTGACGGTGTGGGGCGCCTTTTTCGGAGCCGCAGGAGCTTTGCGAGGCCACCTTTCGGTGACCGCCGCAAAACGCACCCTTACAGCTCAATGGCGGGATGAGCGCCATGTGTCAGGACCCCCCCCCCCCCCCCCAACCTTTCAGACTTCATTTAGACCTTCCTCGGTGCGGCGCTTTTTACAGCTACCTACAGCCGAGTGCGGCTCAACCATCCACACAACTGCACATGGCGGCTCAAACAACCGCCTCCTGTACCATTTCATCGCTGCGTCCGCTGGTTGTCACACTGTGTGTTACATCGCAACGACCAAGCTTCGCGCGTGTCCGTGACAGGCGCTACGAGCGCGAAGGGCGCGCGGGGCGGCCCTCCTACCTGTACCTAGCCCCGCAAATCCGTACTGTTGCTACTGCAAACCCGTCCAGCAACTACCGGCCGACCGTCGGGAACCTAACAGCTGGTGCCGAGTACTTTGCAAACAATAGTCGCCCCCCCTGGAACTCTGTCGGTAAAACGGCGCACTTACGTAATTGACGAGCCCGAAGCTGTCGCCCCCTGGGGTGCTTCACTGCGATCTCGACTGCAGGATGCTTTCTGCTCAGACGAGTTAGCGGCTAACTAATTACGTAGACACGAATTACGGAGCGGCAAAACCGCCTTCGGGAAAGCAAGCGATTGTTGCGGAAGCACGAGCCCTCGAATTTGATAGAGACCCGTGGGGGAAAAGTGAGTTCGCCGCCACGCTGGAGTTGGCAGAGTCGAGCGGGGACGGATTCTCGACACCGGTGGTATGGTTTTTATCAGACCAACAGTTTGGAACCGCCAGCTTTGTGTTGCATCACGCGCGTTGGAGGTTCAAGGCGATATACTGAAGCAAAGGCCCCTCTCAGCCAAGAATTGGCAAGAGGTGGATCCACCAGGGGGAGCACATCTGGTTCTCTGGCGCGAGAAGGCCGGCGACTCGACACCCGCGAGATTCATCAAGCCCGAAACCAAAGACCCGCTGCAACGTTATTTCACCAATTTCATCCACGCGCCTGTGCCGGGAAGGCTGCAATTTCTCCACAATAAGGCGCCTCTGAACAAGTACCAGAAACCAGTGGCTGTCATGAGAAGAATTATGGACTGGGTTCCCGCGCGCGGCACAATTGTGGATGTTACGTGCGGGACGGGAACAACATTGGTACGCCCAACTATCAACTATGGTTGCCTGACCCATGCATCACATAAGCGCTTCCGAGATGACCCAATTACTCATGTTGCGTGTAATGCTGCGGCTCTGGCAGGTCGCAGCTGCCGCTAGGGCAAAGGCGTCCCCTGGAAACGCTATTCATGTGGTGTTGGTCGATAGCAACAAGACTCAACTCGAAGGCGCGGCCAATCGCGTGGACGTGTGGGAGCACAACCTCCACATTGAGGACGAGACTTGCGGTACGCGATTGAGGACTTTCCAAGAAGAGATCGAGCACCGCTACTTGAAGGCACACCCGGGCATACACGAGACCTGGGTCGACTCCCCTTTGCTCAAGCTCTCGTCCCATCTAAAAAAGGCTCAGGCCCGTCGAGACGAAGGTACATCCCTTAGTTTCCATAGCATGCGTCCTTTTCGGGGACTGATTAATAACTTCTACTTAGACATTTTCCGATGTACCACAGATTCGTGTGAAGACGACCAACCAGTCCGGGGGGCGGGTATGCTGGACGAAGGCGGAGATGAAGACCCACCGGCACCGCCTACGCAAGGGTGTGAATCATCGGAGGATGAGCGGCCGCTTTTTGGCCTCACCCAAGCTGAGGCCAACCCCAGACCCAAGGTCAAGCCCGACTCCAAGCCCGCTGCACCCGCGGCCAAGGCCAAGGCCAAGCCCAAGCCCAAGACCGACCGCAATCCCGCCGCACCCAAGTCCAAGTCCAAGTCCAAGGTGGCCCCGGAGCCACCCAAGGCCAAGGCCAAGTCCAAGGTGGCCCCCAAGCCACCCAAGGGCGGCGGTCAGCGCAAGCCCCCCCGTGGTGTCCGAGACTATCAAAAAAGATTGGAGAAGGAGGCTGCCGCCAAGGAGGCCGAAGATGGCACGGCAATGGACACGTCGGAGTAGACTGAAAATTATCTGAACTACCGCCCCGCCCATCCCGCCCCGTAGTTGTAAATGACACCATTTCGCCGTGCGAATTTCCTACTCTAGCCGAGCCACACGAGAGGCGCGGTAGATTAGGTGGTTGGCATCGTGATTTGGCACTTTGAGAACACATTTCGCCATCTTTTGTCACCTTGGTTCCTTAACACAGTAACCTACGAAAAAATGACCGACCTATAAAGATAATTGACTATCTGTTTAGGGCAGCGGACGCTCGACCTGCTCTCCAGCTCCCTCACCTCTCAGACACTCAAAAGCTACGCCGGCAAACTGTCTCAGTTCGCGGAGTTCTGCCACGACTCCCAGAACATCTGCCCGCTGGAGGCGACCACTGCTACTGTCGTTCGGTACGTTGCCTGGAGTGGTGAGCGAGGGCACATTGGAGCTAAGTCACTGCAACCCTACATGTCTGCTATCAACACGTTCTTCGAGCTGCACAACCTCGACCCTATCGCCAAGGACAGCCTACACCTTACTGCAGCTCGGCGTGGGCTGATGTTGCGGCAGCGCCGTCGGGAAGCCGCCCCTTTGCGAATTCCTCTGCCTGATGATGTAGCTTACAGCTTCGTCGAGAAGGCCGAGTTGATTGTGTCTGCGCCCATCACACAGTACCAGCACGACTTCCGGGCCCTCGTGGCCCTGGTTGTCAACTTCATGTTCTTTGCCAGGGGACTTACTGGCGTCTCCTGCCGAGTGCGGGATGTGCATGTCGACGATTATAACATTACCCTGCAGGTGTATGTACCGCGAGAAAGACAGTGCTAGCCGACGAGGACCCGACGACCTGCGCGTGCTTCTCCTTCCGGTGTCCCAACACCCCCGAGTTGCACGTCTCCTGCACCACTTCACTGACAACGTACAGTCTGGCCCATGGTTACTGTTGCCTTGGCTGAAACAAACTTCTGGGCGGTCACCCCAAGCGAGAAGTCAAAACCTTGGACCGCTACAATGTCGGACTGGCTGTCTACAGCCGTCCGTGAGTCTTGTTGGTGTTGCCCCTCCCGCCGGCACTTCCTGGACCTCACACAGCCTTCGCAAGGGAGCAGCGTCTGTCGCCAATGCCATCGGAGTTCCATTGTCCCACATTCGCTACCAAGGCGGCGGGGCCACGAACTCCGACTGTCGTTCTGGACTACATCGACCCCAACGTTCTTCCTTCACCTGGCGCGTGGTTCTTCTTTGGCCACATCGCCCCCCTCCGCCACTTCCAAGTCCAACAGGACTCCGCAGCGGTGGCCTTCCCGGTGCTTCCTTCATGACTTGGCGCTACCCCTTCTCCGTCAATCCACCGCTCTCTCCGTTCGCTCATGACTGGCAAAACTAGACTGTGCTTTGAAATGATCTAACCTAGTTTATGGGGTGTCCTCCCTTGACCTAACCGCAGGCTTTTCAGCTACAAGTGCTTGCTGCTCAGTGGTACAAGAACTAGGCACATGTCGTTGCGCCTTTTTGGGTGCAGCACGAGTAGACATAAAAGCAGCCATAACAATTGAGCCTGCCATCTTCCAATTTTCGATGCGTTACACGCAGCGCCCTCCCGGACTCCGTTTTTTCCTCCACGCTTTTTACTTTACCTTCGTGCCAATTTTCGGCTCTTGACCGTGTAGAACAGCATGCGCGACCTTTTTGGAAAAACCAGACTCAACTTTGAAACATATGCAGCTATATATGTGATACTTGGGGATTGGTACATGGCAGTGACTGACGCGTCTGCGTATTGACAGAATATTATTATAACATATTACAATACCCGAGTAATGACGCATTCATGCTGTACACTGCTTGTACCCCAATACCCATGTACACTGCGCCGACAAACCGTCGCCTCGAGTGGGATGAAATGGCGAAATTCCGACGCTCGTCGCATCGCTGTCGCGGCGAGTGAAACCATACGCGTAAAGTAGAGTGATGATGTGATTCAGGTCTTGAGAAGCTAACAAGTCCTTCCGCGGGGCTCGTGCACAGGTGGCGTCTTGGTAGCCTTGGCCCCGCCCGTGCTGCCACTGCCGCGGAGGAGCAGTGCGAGTTGGACACCGGCGTCTCATGTTGCTAGTCTGGTTTACTCTCCGTTCGTTGTTCCTTGAGCACCCTCTCTCTTCCTGTCATGTCGGCGCCTCCACATCACATTCGGCCTAGTGCCTCTATTGGAGTGGCCCGGCATGTTGTGCTGGGGATGGAGTTCTACGTTCGGCTGAAGGGGATGCGACCGCGATGGCGGCGGATTTGGCGATGGGGGCCCGCGTCGGTTCCCCGCCCGTGGCGCCCCGTTCTGGGTTGAACCCCCCTCCCACTTCTATATGCTCCTTGCTGCGAGACATCTTCGAAGTTCCTTTCTTGTCGGCGCCTCCACCTCACATTCGGCCTAGTGCCGCTATTGGAGTGGCCCGGGGTTGTGTGTTATTCTCCACGGGGTGTGTTTTACCTTTAGGGTTTCCACGGGGTCGCCACTCCGCCCAATTTGGACATCATGTGCAGCATGACAGAATACTAGAAAGGCATGATAGTTCTAATATCACGCAAAAGCTTTGCAACTACCATGCAACGACGGACAGAGAGCGCGTAGACCGAAGTTGGTAACCATTTCCGATGAGGATGAGGATAATGTAAATCGTGCGGCACGCGGACTCGCGGGTGTGCCCACCGCATTGAAGTTAGTAATTATTGTCGGCACCGGAACGCGCGCGACTGTACGCACGGTTGCAGAACCACGCCCGCGCGCCCGAGCCGCCATGGCCCCGCCCCGTCGCCCGCCGCCATTGCCATTACCGCTCCCATCCCCGCAGACGACGCAGCGCTTCCGACTACCCGCCTACACGTTTCGTTGAGCTTTCGGGCTTTGCTGCTGCGGTGTCGGTGTCGGTGTCGCGGTAAGGCGCGTGAGAAGGGAGCGTTGCAGCTGGTGCCGTCCTGGTGACGACATCGCGCTCGCCATTGTGTTGTTCGCCGCCGCTAGGCCTAGCAACATGACCGCTACGGCTAGCCTCTTGGGCCGGCGCGCCCTCGGACGTTGGGTCTCACTAGGCTCCTACGCGACTTCGTAATTATACTGTAATACCTTGTATTTATCATGTAACCTTACCAGTGGTATGACACTCGTCGGTAGTCATTCCGTGATATACTCGTAATAAACTGCATCAGGCGCATATCTCATCATCACGACGCATCATCATCCAACGCGGACTATTTCAGCTTCTGCCTCTAGAAGCAGCATCTGCCACGCCGACTCACTCTACCTTTCCGGGTGGACTCCAGCCCCCGGCTCGTGGGAGTATGGCATGGACCGTCGACGGAGGCGTTCTGAACGCCAATGCCCATGTCTGATCCCGTGAGGGGGGGGGGGGGGGGGGGGGGGGGGAGGGCGCCCTATGGTACTGGGTTCAAGATCTTGGCACGCGTCGCGTCGGGTACAAACGAGGTAAGATACAACGAGACGACACCCTCATCGGACACTTGGCAACCATGATGGAGGGTGCTGGGGGACGAGCAGCTACGGTATTGTCTTGCGAGTGTGCGGCAGGTAGGCGCAGCCGCTTTCAAAAATAAACAAGTCCGGCGCCACGCCTGGACAACTCGCGCTCCGCGCGAGTCTTCATTTTTTAATTACATCAGGGCTTTCACAAAAGCGCACTACAACAGAACTAACAGCAACTATGAAAGGTTGCCAGCAGAAGAGAGACATAAGCCCGAAACCAAGGTCGAGCAGGAGGACAAGGAGCCAAGAACCAAGAAAGAGTCTTCATATCATGCATATGTATCATTATGTTATATATAAATTATATATTATACTGTTCCAATATAAATATGTACCAATATTTAGTAACATATTATGAGAAATTTATATAAAAAAGTTTAATTCAATATACATTTTTATATAATAATATAATATTACTATATAGTATGTTAATGATGTAATATATAACTGTATAGTATGTTAATGATGTAATATATAACTGTATATTGTATAGCGCAGATCGTAGCAGTACTGTAGTGCGAGTACCCGGCTTGCTGCGTATCCATAGCGTAATATCCGAATACTAATTGTGTTCAGCCCTGAGCCATATCCCGTATGGCGACCGTATTTAGCGTGTAAATGAGAACACATGTGTCCTCATTTGACACAGATGTGCTCCAAGATCGTACTACTTCACTCGTAACTACCCCTTAACGGGGAAAGGTCCCGTAATGAGCTTGTAATTCGACGGTACGCGTCAACACAAGCCCAAACAGTAATGAGACAAGCGACTGACTATCCCAATACGACGGGGCTGCCAAACGGCTTGTAGTGCCGCGCAAGAGGCCGGTTGGCACACGGCGCACCAAGGCGACTTACTTCGGAGCCACAGGCAGCGCCGGCAGGCAGTCTCACATATCAAGAATCACGCATGCTACTTCGTACAAGAAGGAAAATAGAAGGTGTGTCCCGCTGCTGTGCCATTCACATGCATGTATGCAATAATAGACATGTCTATCATAGCATGCTCTGATGTGATGTTTATCTTTGATGTCATGATATGCAGAGCCCGGGGGCCATACAAGACTCCCATACCAGTGTGGCATGCAAGGAAAGCGTCAGGGAGCATGAGATGAGCAGATGCATGCAGAGTGGGCTCGAGGAGTCAGGGGATGGGATGTCCGCAGTGGTCACTGTTTTTGAGTCAGCGCTCAGGAGAAGGCTTGAGCAGGTTCCGCTGGCAGAGCTGCCCGGCGACTATGTCATCATACTGCAGGTCTTGGCAGATGCCACTATGATCTACAAGAAAGGGGAGGTGAAGATCACCGTGGTCGTGATAAAGGCAATCATAGAGCGCAGGAATGCACATGCTATGGGAAAGGGATGGATGACTGGTCCATCAATCGCCCCAATAATTGCGATAAGGTGTGCTTGTATGAAGGTGCGATAAATGCATGTAATGCAGATTGTGGTTTGAAATTTTGTGGGCATCAAATCAACATCACTTACAATTGCATTCCTGCGGCTATCTATTTATGTTTGGCATGCATGAAGGTGGTGACAGCTACACGGACTTTATTGCCAAGGAGGGAGGCGTGATCTAGCAAGTCTGAAAGCTGCATAGGGATGGCATGGCAGTACGCATCGTCGGATTCGACTGGGACCCGGCCACCGAAACCATATCTCCCAACACCGATCCTCGAGCAGTCCAAAAAAATACAGGTAATCGAATTCAAATACTGTACTTATCGCAATAATGCTACGGTGCACGCTCTCATATCCGCAAAAAATACCAATACATGGTGAGCGCCCTACGTCAACAAGGGTGGCAGTGTCCGATTGAAATCATCCCCGTCACCCTCAGCCGCAGCGCCAACATGCACAAACTCACACTAGAAGCCATCCATACCCTCACGGTCCTCCCGCCCCAAGAAGCAACCCCCGGACGACAAACCGCCCCTCCCCCTCCCAACGCCGTTGCGATCCGCCTGTATAGGAAGCTCCAACGACACTCAATCGGATGGCTACATACTCTCCTCCGCATATCCCGACAGTCCCTCAAACATGGCATGTCCAGCCCTAGTACCTCCCACAATAAACCACGCACGCACGCACGCACGCACACCGTAAGCACGGTAAGCAGTTCTCCGTGCTACTGCGGCTTGGATCCGGGAGCATGGCTGCATCATCTACTATCACTGCTAGGGGGTGTAGCACAGTCACATCGCAGTCAAGGATGCAGCGAGGCGTCGCTGCAAAAAGCACAAGAAGAACGACAGAGCAGGTGGATCGTCACGGGTAGTCAGGCCGACACTGAAGCATATTCACGCCAAGGCCGTTCTGGGGGTCGGCGGGCTGGCACAGATTCGGTAGCAGAGCACAGTGCGCACCGGCGTAAGCAACCAGACAGCTAGATCTTTAGTCAATACAAGTTTGCAGCACATCCATGTAATTCAAACATGATTCCATGCCATTCTGCCCCATGCATAATGCCGCACACAGCATTGCAGCGATGCAGTCCCGGAGAATGAGCGATCAGAGGTAAAGCAAATGAATTACACCCCAGTCCGGTCATGTGCCGCGGCACAAGCCAGGTCTACAGAACAGTCAAAAGCTAGTTGACCGTCAACGTCTCTCACATTCCCGATCATTTGCTGCACATGGTGCATGAAATGGTTATCTATCGCATTCGCGCATGTCGGTGTTTCACACCAACGCGACTTGTCGTCCACACCAGGGCAAGCAGTCGGAAGCTCTATCTTTGCACCTCGTACTTCAGACAGAGAGACAGCACTGAGCATAACGATAACTTCCTGCCGAACCACATCGCAACATGCTCATCCACACCACCCAGTCGCCGCTCAACAATGATTAACTTAGCTAGCGGGACAGAGATACTCGTAGGGAAGCGTTTTATATTCCACCAAGTTGGTGGCGTGCCCTCCCCCCTATCAACTTTGAAACTGGCACAGGTCCTCTACGGCTGAAAAATCCTCAGTCCAGAAGGCAGTGCGCCCATTACCTGGGATATTCCGTGTAGGAAAGTGCTTCCTCCTGGAGTCCTCTGCGAAGGTCTGGTGGAAGGAGTAGAGCATGGGCACCGTCCAGCGCGTCACTCCAAACGCTCTCGGCGCCCTCAACTTCCGGTGAATCACGTAGGCAAGCTCCGCTCTGCACGCGCGCTCGTCGCTCAGGACGGTCCGGACACTTAGGGGGTGTCGCAGGCCGTGCATCGGCGGTGCGCGGGGGGTAGGTCGTTGAGTCGCCAAGAACCAGACATAATGCACCTGCACACAGCAACATATATGCACACATCACAGATCACACCGGGGGTTGACACATATTCTGACCGGCAGAAACTTTGATATGGTTCTATACTGCCGGATTCTGAATTTTGACTAGGGCGGGTGCCGGATCTGGTCCAGGGATCACTTTGACAGCGAGGGGAGGAGGGTCGCGCTTAAGCAGAAAGTCGGGTGCGCACTGTGACTCGCCCGTGCTCACCTGACAAGCGTCGGCCGTGCTCCGCCTGGATGATGGCGAAAACCACCGTGGCGGCAGGCTTTAGTGTCCTCGAGACGTTGTGCCGGGCCTTGAGTGACCGAACCATGCATGGTCGCCCCACGAGCGGCGGGCGTGGGCTGGGTGGTGATGGCCAACTGACTGTTTTGGGCACGTCGCGTAAGCATACAATTATGCGGGCCGCGGCGAGGGCTACTTATGTGCCGATATCGGTACCCTACAGTTAGCGGTGGGCAGGCGTCTAGCCCTCCTTCCCCTCAGGAATACGGCGCTTGGAGTTGCGACGCCCCATGGCACACCAGTATTTGGAGCCGGCGGCTCGCAGCGTGTGGGAGTGGGTAGGAGCTACCCATTGGCGCTGTTGCGATGCAGATGCTTAACTGCCCGCCCGCACTTGAAAGAAATCAGCCGGTTTGAGCCCTACGATGCCGTTGGGCGTTGGGCTTTAGGCGTCGTCACGGAGCCCGTCTTGAGGCGTTAAAGTATAGCGTGGCGAAACCCGGAGCGATTACGGGGACATGCGCGCGAGGCGCGATGTGGGTCCAATGTACTATGGGGATAGACAACATGCTAATGGTAGCAATATTACGGAATTCAGGCCGCCGGGGACTTCATTGCGACTACCGAGCCTAGCAGAAAAGTGGCGATTATACGGTATATGCAGCGATTACAAGCCCATTCCGTGGGAAAATTATCGCGATTACGGGCCATTACAGTGTAATTACGAGACATGCTGGGAGGCTAGTGCTTCGAGCTCCGCGTCAAGCTCGTCAGCTGCATCAAGCAAGCTGGCGAAGCTCTGACGAGGAGCGGGTGCGTTGGACATAGAGGCGTGCTCCATGACGGTGGCGACTTTCAAATATTCCGACCGGAGCGGCTTGGCGGTAGACGCCTTGACAAGCAAGGCGCGCGGCACGCCCTGTGATTATTGCGGGGGTGGGGTGCGATGTCAGCAGTGCGCACCAGCACAACAACCGCGTCTCGGCGGACGGTGCCGCCGAGTGTGGGAGAGACCGCGAGAGAGGCGCGAGGGGTAGCAGGGTTGGGGCAGTGGGGGAGCCGAACTAGTGGGGCTGGCAAGCTCACCTAACGAAATGATGCGCCAATTTTGAGCCCCAAATCATGCGGCCGCCGTGCTCCGTGTCCGCCGCATCTCAAGATTTGGGGCTTTTAGAGCGAGTTTTGGGGTAAGCAACTTTGCGGCGGGCGGACACCGGCAGATGAGGATTTTGATGCGGGAGAATTCGGGTACAATTCGTGGTCGAGAATTATGTCCAATATTTGCCAACTTCGGTCTTATGGCAGCTCCATCGCATTGCCTCCCGTAAAGACATGCCAAGCAACCATGCATGCGACCATGGGGCAACAATTGAGCATTAGTGAAAGGAAAGTGCCAAGAGTGGGGATTGTTGGGAGAGCGGCAATTAAGTCAGCGGTGAACAAGGTGCAATTAAGTATGGCGCTGAATCAAGGTGCAATAGAAGGTTTGCAAGCAGCACGAACGGGTTGTCACCCTCCAGGTGCAGAGCACTCGGCAGCACGACTGGAGGCGGCGGCAGCCTCATCAGCCATTCCCTTGGAGCATGTGCGTCGATTATGGCCACGATGTCCAACAGCCCCACGGCATAGCCGCACACAGCCATGGACTTCTTTCCCGCCGGCGGCGCGCCCCATCAACGTGGGGTCCTGCACACATTGTAGCTGCGATAGTGTGTTGACATTGACATATGTTAGAATGCTCTCGCCATATGTATCCTCAAAGCTTGGCGGCAGCCGCATGTGTTGCCACACGATGCTTCGCCTTCAGCAACACCGGCGAAACGGCAGCATTCAATTCAGCGTACATGTCGTCTTGAATCCCTCGTCACCAAAGAGCACGAGGTGCGCATCTTGCCCCACAGGCACTAGTCTCCCATGCTGTCTCGTAATTGCATTGTAATGGCCCGTAATCGCGATTGTCCCATGGAATGGGCGTGTAATCGCCGTATACATACAGTGAAATCGCCACTAACTTTTCTGCTAGGCTCTGTAGTCGCAACGACGTGCCCGGCTCGCCCGCGTTCCGTTCTATGCTACCAGTAGCATGTTGTGCCATCCCCTTAGTACATTGCTTTGGACCCACATCGCGCATCGCGCGGCCACCCGTAATCGTTAAGACTTTGCCACACTGTACTTTAACGCCTCACAAGCTCCGTGACCACGCAACGGCCGACGGTACGGTAGGTCTCAACCCGGCTAAGTTGCAGTTTCCCGGACACTTTACCATGCATCGCGGCAGCGCCGGAGCGCCAATGACTAGCTAGCCCCTACCAACTCCCGCCGCTGCGAGCCGCCGGCGCCGAGTAGTGGTGTGCCATGCAGGGGCGTCGCAACTCCAAGCGCCGTATTCCTGAGGGCAAGGAGGGCGGGACGCCTGCCGAGGGGATTCAGGATGAGGTGACCAAGAGAATGTGCCGCCGCGCGTGTGGCGCCTCTGTCTCGAGGATTCACTTCTACGACAATCGCAGATGGCCGGAGGCGTGCGCCAAGCGGCCTCCGGACACCGCCGCGCATGTCGCAGCCGGTGGGGATGGCGCCCCTGCCGCACCGTACGCCCGTCGCGCCTTTGCTCCGTCCGGACCCGGTCAGACCGAAACGCAGGGCGAGCCGGGTGATGCATCGATACCGTAGTCGCCGCCGCCTTCGCCCCCGCCGCCCTCTCCGCCGCTCTCGTCTCCCCGAAATAACGAATCAGCGAGCCCCGCACTACCCAACGGCGGGGAGGGGCGTTCGGCGTTGTCTGATGGTGGCCCGGCAGCAAGCATGGCAGCGCAGGAGGGGAATGCCGAACTTCACGTGGGCACCATCATTACCAAGATGTTCGGGACGCCGGGGAGCTTTCTCGGCCGGGTAGTCCCCCCCCGCCCCCCCCCCCTGTGCCCTCCTTGACGTCCCGTGAAATATGCCATAGCCCATAGGCCCACCGCCGCCATGAGATAGCCACCCGTGTGTATCATCTAACATCAAGGTAGTCAGTCGGAGATGGGATAACGAGGACGCACACCCGGCGGACAGGGAGCTCGTGATGAAGGTTATTTACGACGACGGCGACTCGGAAGAGCTAACTGAGTCGAAGATACAACCGCTATACCTGACGACAAAGCAGCCGAGCGATTTCACTCATCGCATGTTGCCTCAAGGCGCCATTGACGACCTACCGGCCGTGCCTTTGGGGGGGGTCGCTTGCGCACGTTGTTGCCCCATAGTTTATGTATTGGTAAGAATATCGCACTGGCAACGTGCAAACGATGATTTGTTGAAGATGACGGTTACGCGCGCGTTCGTTTAGATGCTTGCGCGCATGTGCACCTGCCGGAAGCTACGCAAACTTCTAAACGCCGACAGCGACGCTGATAGCGATGCCGAAGGCATTGTCGCGGGGGCTGTGGAAGGCAACCCCTCTCACGATAGTTGCAACGACAGCGACGGTGAAGGAGACGCTGGCGCGAGGTATGACTTCAGTACCGGGACTAGCAGCGCTTGAGGGAAGTACGACGACGGGGAGAGGCGAGCCTGAACCGTGTCGACCCCCCTCCCCCCCCATGTGTGGCGCCTACTATATGTCCGTTACTAACACATGTTCTTCCACCCCCTTCGCAACATACGCCGTCAATTGTACACCGGTGCCGACGCCACCATGATGATGGAGGCCGCGCTCATTCTTTGCGAGTGGAAGCTGAAGCACAGCATATCGACGGCGGCGTTCGAGAGGCTGTAGAAGCTGCTTACGAAACATAGGCTACCGAAGGACGGGTCAGAGCTTACCGAGACGTGGTACCACTTGGAGCAGTGCATGAACGTCCCGGACATAAAGAAGTATATCGTTCACCGCTGCCCGCGCGACGAGCATCGGTATGGCCACTCCCTGGATGGTGACTGGAGCTACGACGACCGCTGCCCTCGCTGCAATGTGACGCGCTGGACACTCGAGTCACTGCGCCACGCCACGCCTCAACCGCGCAAGTTTTTAAGGACCGGCAAGAGGACCCCCGGCTTCGTCGTTATTTGGTAGTACTTAACTTGGTCGCGTTGAGTTGTCATCGCGAGTACTCCCGGGATCTGTAGCCGTTAGATTATTATCATCGGTTAAGCGCACGGGTAAGATCGCTTTCCACGCGATCTCGCGGCTAGTTCGCGCAGCGTGCTACCTCGTTCATAATCGCTGTACTTGGCAGTATATCAAGTTTAGAATCTTAGCATTTCGCGTCGTCACGCACGACAGCCCGCAAAAACAGTACATACCGATTGTACAAACCAGTACTCGAACCCATCCACGTGTACTGTAGTGCTTTACTGATACTCCGGAGAGCAGGGGTAACCCCTGCTGAGAGCATCAGCATCACTAGGGGGGGGGGGGGGGGGGGAGAAGGTGGTCTTCGTCGTCGTCGGCAGCCCGCGCACATGCTCAGCATTATTAGCCAATCAGGCAGCCATTCAACCAGGGCCACACGAATCCCACAGTCATACCAATGCACTCCGGTCACACGCTGCGAGTAATTAGGCCACACACGGATTTAGTCGCTACGTGGGGCGGTTAGATGAGGGTCGGCACTCGTCCGATGGTAGCGAGTGGTAACGCGCCTCGCTCGCCCGGCCCTGCGCCGATTGCATGCTGCTCTCACGGGTCCGCGCCAGACACGATCAGCGCCACATCTTAAAACCTTCCGCCACCTGCCTGACGCCAAAACTACCGGCTCGTGACACACGCAGCAAACGAGCCGCACGTTGCGCTTCGCCGCAGTTGACCGGGTGCCATGGCCAGGCGGCGGGGTGGGCTTCTGACGCCCGTCCCGCCGCGCCTGTTCTAGCGCCTCCCGCAGCTCGGTCAACATGGTGCAACGGCAGCTTGGCCGGGATGGGGCCGGCTGCGACCCCCGATGTGTATGATCGTTGGGTAGCCCTAGAGGTCTACTATCGGCCCGTGGGGCTCCACATGGCTCCACATGGCTCTATCTCACTCGCGACGCCCCGGACTCAAGGGGGGCTGAGTGGGTGAGTGAGCGAGGTGAGAGACGCGTAGTAGTAAAGAATCATCGTATGCATATTTAAGAATTTCAGCATTATTCGTACGCATTGTAGTGCAACCTTTCTAGAACATTTTCGCGACGAAACGAGTACAGTGGGGACCCCCCGACTTGCCGGTCCTTACGAGTTTCACTACGACTTCAACGTCTGTGATGCCCCCCCCCCCCTCCCCTTTCCGTTTGCCCCCACTCATCGGCAGCATTGTTAGCGCAAAGCTAAATTGAGTTACTGTTGCTGTTGCACGAAACACGATGCTGGTGGTGAAGCAATTCTTTTGAGATGAGGAATGTGCTCTGCGCAGAGGCACATGCAGAGGCCAATCTATCAATGGGTTTTGGAACTCTGAAGCATGCAAGGCCATGGACGCTGCCACCAACGGGCAGTTTTCTCACAAAGACAACGGGATGTATGATTTATGTGGAGATGGGGTGGAGTTGCACTACAGCAAAGTATATTCTTGTTGATATCTGGCATTAGGTTCGTACCCCAGTGTTCTTACATGCTGCGAGATATGTGAGTATAATTATAGTTGGCTGGTTTTGACCTGTTGCAGTGCGGTGTGGCCTATTATTGCAGGTGTCAAGACATGCCATCATCAAATCGAAGGGAGAAGCGCAACATGAAGGTGTTGATCATCATCCTAGGGTCCTTTGCACCAAAGCACATTGACATGTATGTGGAGGAGACACTCAAGGCAATTGCCAGAACGCAGAGCGCGGAGGGCGCACTGACTTTTCAGGATGTGTATGCGGTGACTGACAGCGATGGCAAGAAGTCTTGAGCCGTGACTTGCAGCATCAAGTGTGCACCCACTGCCAACCTGAAGTGGGCATGCTGGCCTGCAATTGTTTGGTGCCGGCATGTAACACTAACCTGCACAATGGGGGATGACGGACTACATATATACATTAGCGCTTTCTGTGTTGACATGCCTGGACGCTTCAAGACTATGAAGCGTGGTGGAGTTACATCGAGGCACGGCTGCTCCTACTGTCTGCTACAGAGTACAGAGAGCAGGGACAAGAAAAAAAGGTATGACTGTGCATGCGTTATGTGTGTGCATGCATATATCGTATTATTACTATGTTGGATGATGTTGATCATACATGGGCGGCTTTGGGTGCATGCAAGTACTAATGTCTTCGGAGTGTGCCGTCCAGATGCCCCTTACTGCGACGGCTATACAGACGGCGTGCGCATAGTGGTGCTGGACGCAGCGCCGAGAAAGACTGCCGGCGATGACTATGAACCCAGCATTGCCTACTGCGGTGATGCCCACCTGCTGCAGTTGTCCGGCGCAGATATGCGGCATCTGGCAGTGGAGGCCGGCGCAAGGCGCATCGTGCCAACCATATCCGGCACTTTGGGCCTATCTCCATGTGTGCGTTGGCTGTTGCATATATGCTGTGTTGACTTATGGCCGCTTCCGATAGCACATGCACTACTTCTGGGGATAGTCAAGGACTTTTGGGAGTATGTCGGCACCCTGAAGGTTAGTGATCTTTTACATCGATGTTGCTGTCCGCCCGTGGTTCCTGCCGCAAGGGGCGTTGCTGATATGTGTGTGCCCTCCCAGGATATGCGGCCCAAGATGAAGAAGATTGACAGGCGGATGGCGCCGGTCGCCTTGACTAGTGACTTTGGCAGGCCAGTCTGGCCGATGCTGCCGTCAGCCGGCACTAGCGGTGTGGTGTGTGCCAATTTGACATGCGAGAACTTCCTGCACTTCGCGGAGACTGTGGCAGTGATGATACTTGGGTGAGGCGCCCTCGCTGCTATTGCTAGGAATAACACAGGCCAGCTCCGCTGTAGTGGGGTGATGTCTACTGAGTACGTGATCTGCGCGGCAATTCCTGCAGGGATACGTTTGACAGCGCAGAGCATCAACACATGGCAATCATGTGGCATATGCTGCAAGGAGCGGTCAACCACTACCAGAGGGACTGTGAGGAGTGTGACGCTCCTGCTGACAATGAGGAGTGCCAGCGTGTCGACAAGTACATCAAGAAGGAGCGGAAGGAGGGCTTCAACTGCTTGCTTACCTATGCGCAGATGTGCAGCATGTATTTGCCTGATGAGACGATGAAACTGAACCTGCACAATATGGTCTGCCGAGTCTGAGCCTATGAGGCGGCCAGGGGCAGCACTGCCCGCGACTCAGAGCTCTAGATGGAGCGTGCCGTGCGCCCCCCCTCCCCCCCCCCCCCCTTCGCCCCCCCCCCCCCCTCCGCCGCCTTTTGCTTCATACGCGTTGTGTCTAGGCTGCTGGCATATGAATGCATGCCCTATGTCACATGCAGCCGCGGGACGTGAAGTGCGTGGCCATAGGCATTGGCACCACTGACACGGAGCGGGCATACGGGCGGCAGTTCTTAATTGAGGCACGCATCAAGTTCCCGCGTGCATGCTTGGACCCAGACTTCCCTAGCTTGGGCAGGGCAGGGCAGGCTTTGTAGGACAGTGAGAGGCCACTGGCGCAGACGATGCGGTGGATATGTTTGAGGGCACGGGACCGGGCTGCATGGGTGCATGCAGGCATCTCAGCCGGCCCCGCCACCGATTGGCTGGCGGCGTTTTGTATGTTTGCATATATTATACGCATACCCAGTTTGTATATATTATATGGATATTAGGGGTGGATTTCGTTCTAACAGTATCTACCCGCCGCATCCCACCATGCCCGGCGGCCCGGCGCAGCCCCCGCACCCGCCCGCCCCGCGCAGCCCGCCGCAGCCTGCGCAGCCCGCCGCAGCCCGCACACCACGCCCCGGCCTAGCCTACCCGAGCAAGCAGCCCGCCTGAGCCGCGCAGGCAGCCTATGCGGCCCCCGCACAGCCCGCCGCAGCTCGCGCGGCCTGCCACAGCCCGCGCATCGCGCATCCCGCTTGTCGCCCCGTATCTCTCGAGAGGGTGTGCCAGTTCTCGCCCCCCCCCCCCCCCCCCCCCCCCCCCCACCTAACGTACCGTATTGTGTTTGAGCATGGACAACTAACCCCGCACGCGACTGCCATGCGCGCATGCCACCCGCCGCAGGCCGCGCAAGCCGCCCGCTGCATCGCCGCACGCAGCCATCGCGGACCCCGCGCAGCCCGCCGCAGGATTCGTACTACTTGTAACAGTGCACCCAACAAAATCAGTAGTACACCCGGGAACAATCTCGAACAATCGACGCATCGCTGGTTAAACTCCCAAAATTCCCTCATGTCTATTCCGTGCTAATGAGCGGCGTCCTAGGACGCCTTGCTTACGGTATTCACACGTTTCAAGTTGAGTATGGTTTCCCAAAAAGGTTGCGCACGCTGTTGTACAGTGTCAAGAGCCGATGTTAGCAAAGGTTCAGTGGAAGCGTGGAGGGAAAACGAAGTCAAGGGCGCTGTGTGGAGCAGAGCGAAACTGGGGCATGGCACGCTCGCACATGTTCCGGACTTAAGGTTGCTTTTATACTTACTCGTGCTGCAAGGGACGAAGGGGCGCAGCGACGAGTCAACTACAAACCCGTGCCACTCCAACATCACATGCAGCTAGAAAGCGGTTAGGAAAGAGGGAAACCCCATAAACTAGCTTAGGTATTTTCAAGTAGTTGAGTATGGTTTTGTCAGGGAAGCGCGAACGAAGAGCGGCATATTGACGACGCAGGGGTAGCGCCAGGTCACGTAGGTGGCACCGGGAGGACCACCGCTGCGTTCTTGGCCGGACGTGGAAGCGGAGAAGCAAGGGGGGTTATGTGGCCGAAGAAGAATCACGGGCAATGAAAAGGGAGGACGTTGGGGTCGATGTAGTCCAGGACGAGGTCGGAGTTGCGCGCCCATCCGCCTTGGTGCCGGATGTGGGACAGCGGTCCTGAGATGGAGTTCGCAGAAGAAGTTGCGCCTTTCCGAAGGCTGTGGGAGGTCCAGGAGGTCCCGGCAGGGGGGGGGGTGGCACCGACGAGACGAACGGTTGTAGAGAGCCAGTCCGACATGGTAGCGGCAGTCCGCGACTTGGAGCGCTCGCTAGGGGTGCGTGGGTGACCGCCGAGAGCTTAACCTCGGCCAAGGAAACATGAACGAGGGAGGGGGCTACTTGACGTTGTCGATGTAGTAGTTAAGGAGACGGGACACGCAAGGTGCTCCTCCATTGGAAGGAGCGGTAAACGAAAGTCGTCGGGCCCGCGCCAAGAGACTCGGCCTTGCCTTCTCGCCGTACACATGTAGGGTAATTTTGTACGCGTCAACGTGCACGTCCCGCATTCGGCATGACACGCCAATAAGCCCTCGGGCGACAAACATGAAGTCGACAACCGCGGCCACGAGGGCCCGGAAGTGAGGAAGTCGTACCGGTACTCGGGAGAAGGAGCATAAACAATTAGCTTTGCACGTTGTCTCTACGAAAGAGCACGCAACGTCAGCAAGCAGTGGGACCCCTAAGGCGACATCCTCCACGCGGCGTTGTCTAAGCATCAGGTACGCCGCGCCGCGGTAGTGAAGAGGTGCATGCTGCCCTTAGCGATGGGGTCGATGTTGTGCAATTCGAAGAACGTGTTGATGGCCGAAATGTAGGGTAGTTACAACGACTTCGCCCCAATGTGGCCCCGCTCACCAATCAAGGCGACGTACCGAACGACGGTGAGGCATTAGTCGCTTCCAAAGGGCTGGTATTCTCCGAGTCGTGACGGAACTCGGCGAATTGAGTGATCTTCCCGGAGTAGCTCCGCAGAGTATGGGCAGTGAGGGAACTAGAGAGGGGGTTGAGGGCGCGCTGCCCCGGCTCGTTCGCGAGCCGAAAGCCTCATGTAGACGGGTCCGAAGTGAAGCTGCCCGAGGGGCGAAAGCTTCGGGCTCGTCAATTACGTAAGTGAGACGTTTGACAGAAGCGGTAATAGGGCACGGCGCACCCAGCGGGTGCCTATTCGGAGTCTGTCAATTTTACTATTGAGTCATCGGTAAACCGCACAATATCTTGCGGGTCACCGGTGACACAGTCTACAAAACCCCCTGTTACACATGGGTAACTTTGGCATGACGGCCTTTTCTGGTACCCCAAATCCGTAATTGAGTGTTGGGGCAGACATGAAAATTTACCGTCCAAGCAGCTGATCCAGTGCGAGTGCGCTGCGGCCCCCTACAGATCGGTGCATCGGGCAATGCGGTTGGCACACTCAGCGCTACTACGCCGGCTGCTGCCGCCAACGCGCGCGACGGACACCGCGCCTTCGCGGTGCCTGGGGCGTGAGTCTCGGTCGCACCCACCCACTTCGACGAGAATGATAGACATACGTGGTCTAAGGAGCAGTTTGGGGACGCATGGGTCACCGCTCGTGTGAGCAAGCACATACAAACGCTCGCTGCGTCCGGTGCGAAGGTGTGCTTCGACGATGGCGACAAGCTGCGCATCGAGTGGGAGCACCAGGAGCTCGACGGCGCCGCCCTAGCGCGAGCCGAGGTGCAGCTAGCAAGCCACGGCAAGGGGGGGCAAGCTGCTGGTGGTGGAGGCCAAACGCCTCGGTGGAGCGACAGGGGGGATGAGGACGACATGGGCTTGGCGGGGCTGGCGGCGGCTGTTGTGCCGGGTGCGCATGCCGTTGCGCGCGAAAATAACCCGCAATATCTAGCAGGTCAGAATTGGTAACGGACGACAGCTCAAGCGACACCGAGTCGGAGCAAGAGGAAGATGATAGCTCGTTCTCCGAAGACGAAACTGAGCCAGCGCAGCGTGGTCGGGCCTGTGGCAACTGTGGAGGACGCGGCCGTTGGCGAGGGCGGGGGCGCGGGCGGGGCCGTGGCCGTGGCAGAGGCACCCAATCCCAACAAGATCATGCATAGCTGGACGAGGGGCGGCTGAGGCTGGACTCTAGCGACCTAGGAGACTCGTCCGAGTCCGACGCAAGCGAGGCAGAGGACGAGCGGGACAACTAACGCAGCAGGGGACGAGATGAAGGTGGGCGATTTATACATGGAAGCTGAACCAGGGGCGGACTACCGACCCCTTCTTTTATGGGGTTGGATGCGCCCGCTTTCGCATGCACGCCTTCACGTAGAAGTCCGAGCAAGCCTACTTCGAATCGTGCTTTCCCTCTAACCTCCTCCCCGATATTGCTGCCGGCACGACAGCTAAGGTCAAGGTGCTTGGCTTCGGCTCAGGATGCAACGTCTCGATTGGCGAGG
Organism: Tetraselmis striata; assembly: GCA_006384855.1. Classification (NCBI taxonomy): domain Eukaryota; kingdom Viridiplantae; phylum Chlorophyta; class Chlorodendrophyceae; order Chlorodendrales; family Chlorodendraceae; genus Tetraselmis; species Tetraselmis striata. The sequence goes on along the minus strand of VCJN01000296.1, from coordinate 211,511 downwards.
CGTGGCGCTTTCTGGGCTCCAACCTAGCCATTCTCATCTCTCACAGCGGTGGCCCCAAGGAGGACTGCTGGCTTGAGGCTGGGAGTGAGAAGTACAAGGATATTGTTTTCTTGCCCCCCGACCTAGGCCGCTTCGAACTGACGTACAACAAGTTATGCGAGATGATGCGCGCCTTCACCCTGCGAGAAAGTAGCAGTGAACCATTTGATCCCATGCGCAAGTTTCATGATAAGTGGAACCTAGCTATGGTGGCTGCACTGAGCCCTAGCTAGCTACTGAATGTAAACGAGTCCATGGCGCTGTGGAAAGGGCGGCGAGCCAAGCAAGGCTTTCAGGACGGCATGCCTGGTTAGATGTTTGTTGGCAGGAAGCCGACTAACTCGGGCCGTGAGTCCCACACGACATCATGACCTGAGACAGGTTGCATCGTGTTTGTGGAGCCATATGGAGGAGCTGACAGGGTGGCAACGAAGGAGTACGTCGCTCAGTGGGGCAATAATCCCTGAAAGTGCATGCGCTCCGTGAAACCGTGGTTTGCCACTGCGCGTACTATCATTGCTGACAGTGGCTTTGCTTCGGTAAAGCTTGCCACCGGATGTGCGGAGCATGGGCTGTTTGTGATCGGCAACGCCAAGTCTGGCGCAGCGGGTTTTCCGAAGGCGTGGCTGCTGACCCAGGTATCCAAGAGAGGAGACCGTGCATCTGCTTGATCGCGCATCGTGTGTCTCCTTAAGTAGCTCAGCAGAGCATTTATTAGCGGCAGTATTTGAACCCACATCTCGCCGATGCGCCCACGGGCGGCATAGGTTGACAACCATGTAACCCCCCCCCCCCCCTGCGCCTCACTCTACCCCTCAATGGCACCAGCATAGCGCATTTATCCTTTGGCCATGCAATCCCGAGCATAACTTGTGATATCTGCCCCATATGTGTTGAAGGGGCAGCGGCCACAGGGCGGTCCAATACCTGCAAAATATAGGTGGGTCACCGGTGACCCACTTATTATGCATACCCCGGTCATAGGGTCTAAACCCCTAAAATCTAACCCTATCTCCTGGAAATTTTCTCTATCACAAGTTGTTAGTTTGCCATGATGGTTGCACCATACATGGTTTCCATTAAGGCAATGTAAGTGGATGCGCCCTACCACACCCCCAAATGGACAAAATTTGAGCCTGGAAAGTACCAAAGCACTCTAACTTTGGGCCGTGCTAGCTGTACTTAACTCAGCCAAGCTGAGCTTCCCCATCACACACGGAATAGTTTACGTGCGTGGGGAGAAGCAACATACATGAAAAAATTCTCAAAATATTGGTCTTTGCTTGGGTTGCCGGGACGAATACAAAAGCTGTTAGTGCCGGTCCCCGGTGTTGAGGACCCAGTCTATAGCTAAATAGATAACATAGCGAAATATACATTTCGCGGTACGTTGTTTAGTATTATAGAATAGTGTATCGTGTTTATCGCTTATTTCTCGGTATATTCCGCTCGTGTGCTGCGTAGCAGTGCGCGAAAACGGCATTCTGTCGGCCGCAACCGCGGACGGGTAGTGCCCGTATGGTTCACCGGGGGGGGGGGGGGGGGGGCGATGTTCACGGCCTCACTCGTCGAAACGGGGTTCGCCTAACCGCGCTTAACACGGTACTTGTACTGTATCCGTACTCAATTTTACTGTACGATTACTGTATTCCGTATCCCCCGCGCCTAACCCTCGCCTATATCCGCTTACAGTCAGCTTATCTCCGCCTATCCGGCGGTGGTCGCGAGTACCCGCGCCGAGCCATGACTGCCATGGCAGTACCCGTACGCTAACGGTACGTGATATGAGTCCCTTGCGCACTTTTCGCCCCTCGAGTACCCGCTACACGGGCGCGCGAGGGCGCTCGGCGCTAGTCGGCCAGAAGCTGACGCGGCGCGAGTACCGGCTGCACGTACTCCTTGCACATCCCTGCACATCCCTGCACATCCGCTGCACATCGCTGTGCACATCGCTGCACATCCCTGCACATCCGCTACACATCGTTGTGCACATCCCTGCACATCCCTGAACATCCGCTGCACATCCCTGCACATCCCTGCACATACATCGTTGCACATCCCTGCACGCGCATGAAGTACGGGGTCGCCTGACGGTCACCGCCGCTCACCGCTGAACCAAGCGCGGACAGCCGCGCACTCGCATCGCATAATGACCGCCTCGCATGAACAGCAAATCGCCCTGCTCGCCCCCCACTGCCACCATGGCCTCCGCCAGCACCTTCCATATATAACGCTGCCGGCCCGGATGACGCCTCGTGGAAAGGCTTCATGCTGCATAGTGGCCCGAGCCCCCGCCTGCCCCGCGCGGCCCGCCCCTGCGCTATTACCTCACGACCGTCAGCGCCGACCGCTCGTCGAATGTTTCTGACGGGGTCAAGCTGAACGGCCCCTTGACCACCGCCCGCCTTCGCGAGGCTAGCAGCACCGCCAACCAGGCTGCGCAAGGGGTGTACGTATTCACTTCCCTAGCGGAGGCGCAAGACGAGACAGATCTGGGCTTCGACGCGGCGTACGTATGCAGCTGCGATTTGTCACAACTAGAGGAAGCCGGGTTTCGCGTGGCCGCGTGGCCAGAACGCACCGATCCCACCCGACATGCACCCGATATCGCTAGAGGGAGGGGAAGCTGAGGTCGTTGCTGTGGCGGATTTTGAGTTCCTCCGTTGTTCTCTCGCATCGTCCGTTGATGCTACAGCGGGTTAGTTGGAGGCTGAAAACCCTTCGCGCCGACGCAGCGCCCCAACGATATGGCGCGACGCGAAACCTGCGCTCGGTGCGTTCTGGCCGTTTCGGCCACCAGCCCGCCGCCTCCGAATTCTGCCAGAAGTGTGGCAAGTCCACCACAGTAGACGGCCTACCAGTGGTAGGCGAGGAGGCGTTGGTCTCGGCGGTGACCGAGGCGATGTACGACCGCATGAACGGCCACGGCCACCACATGGAGCTGCCAACTGGCTACTCAGTGGGCCCAAGTGATCCAAAGGCATGGCCCTTCCTCACTGCCTTCGATGATCCCAAAGTATACGCAATGCGCGAGCTGCATGCGCTGTGCGAGGCGCATTTTGTGCACCCGATGGACGATAGCGATGCTCTGCGCGATGTTATGGGCTGGGATTCAGCGCACAAATCCCGCCACCGCTTCCCATAGAGACGGGTGGCTATGTATTCCGGTGGGAGGCGCTGCCGGGCAAGAGCGAGGCAGACAAGCTGGAACAGTAGGCGCTCCGATCTGTGCGCTCAGAGCGTGCGCGTGAGCAGGGTGAGCGCGCTCGGAAGCTGCTGCGCGCTACGGAGTGGCAGGAGCGCATGGAGAGAGAGCAGTGAGCGGGTATCTCAGACAACACCAGCGAAGGCGACTAGTCAGCGCCCCGCACATCGGCGCAGTTCTGAAAGCTACGACAGCATTGACAGCTGGGATGCGGTAAAGTGCGGGCCATATGAAAAGAAGTACTTCAAGCAGAGGAGGGCGGGGCGCGAAGCAACGATGGAGGCGGGAGGCAAGGCGTTCAACATCGGTGAGGGGGGCTGCTGAGGGCAGTGGTGAGCCGAGCACCTGCCGCTCATGTGACATGGTTGTGTATGGCAAATCCAGTAAGGGCGAGAAGGGGAAGGGACACGCTCACTAGATGTAATTAATGCATTCACATCTTCCTACGCTTCGTCGCCGCTTTCTCTGCCATCTCTGCCTTCACGGCACACGCCTTTGCCTTGGGCAGGTGGGGCTGTGCACGATGGGCTGGTCCATGCATGTCACGGTGGTGCGCGATCAAGGTGCTGCGCGTCGTGACTTGGCCAGTCCTGGAGAGCATCACCTTGCCGGACTTGAGCAGGTGCTGGGGCTGTTGGTTGCTGCCGTTGCGGAAGCCTTCCTTGATCTCCATGTTTGCAGTGCTCCATGCACTGAGCACTCAGTGCGTCAAGGTTGCCATGCACTTTATCCATCGGGAAATTGCCGTCATGCAACTTCATGCACGGAGTGATGTCCTTTGCTGCCGCGATGTCCATGAAGGCTGCGAAGAATACCTCCGTAGCTGCCCGTAGCTTGTAGGTCAAGGTAACTTATTTCGTTGTCGCTGAGCGCCACCTAAAAAACAGCGCGATGACTTCGCCTCCCGTTGTGTTTGCAGTTGGAGATGCGTGCTATCAACGCCTATGAGCACTGGAGTGTGGGAGGGCCCGATCAACACTGTCTTCCAGCAGGACCTTGTCTTCCCGCCCAGGATTGTGCATGGCAGACTTCTCACATATACATGGACAGAGGCCATCCGCATTGCCGGCAGGGGGCGGCGGCAAAGGGCCGCTGGTGACGCTGTGCCGAGGCAGATAATCAGGTGATGGGCCACCTGTGTTATATATTATTGCTGAAGCGTCTTACATGTTGTTGTTGCTTTCTTGCACTTTGCGATGATGCCGATAGTGCAGCCCGGCACGGGTGGTGCTCCTACTTGAAGCACTCCCATGCCTACGACATCGCCGCCCTCGATGAGGATGATGGCGGTGTTGATGCCATGCAGTAGTAGCATATACGCAGCAGCCGTGGCGTGTGTGAATTGAGCATATCCATATGTTGCGGGAGCAGTTGCGTAGTATGGCAGGCGCATGATACATATAGGCGTCGGTTGGGTCTGGGGTTTCCAAATGTAATGTTAAGCAATACTATCTTACGAAACATGGCCAATCTGCATTATACTTCTACATGCCTGCTTCACTAATTTTCCTGATACACTCACAACATATTTTTTCTGATACTGACAACATGGGTCAATGTTACGCAAGGATGCCGCGGTGTACTGCGGTATCATCGCGAGCAGGTATTGTCAATAACCGATGTTGACACAAAAGTTTGCATTTGTCTTTGCCGTTATACACATCTGTACTTTTGTGAATTTCATGTCACTTGTGGTTTGTATGTTGATATGCATGTAATATGTTCAGCAATAAGATTAATGTGAAACGCGTTGTGCATTACATACAACAGCAGATGCATCGTAGTGTCATTGATAATGTTATTGTGACGTCCCGGGTACCGAGGTACCATTACTACTCGAGACTGATGCAATGATATAAAGTACGTGATTAGCCACCAGCCGCGCGCACTTTCACTCTTCGGCACTTCCTCGCTCGCTGCTTCGCCTATTAATGCTGACCACTTCGCATGAAGAGCAGATCGCCCTGCTCGCCCCCCGTGCCACCATGGCCTCCCTCAGCACCTTCCATGCCGCTGCCGGGACGGATGACGCGTCGTGGGAAGATATCATGCTGCCGAGAGGAGCACGCGAGCCCCCGCCTGTCCCGCGCGGCCCGCCCATGCGCTACTACCTCACGACAGTCAGCGCCGATGACACGTCGAGCGTTTTTGACTGGTCAAGCTGAACGGCCCGTCTGCCCACCCTAATTGACCGTGGAGGAGGAGCAAGCTGTCTTGCTTAAATCGATGAAGCCGACGCATGCAGCAAGGGTTCTTTGCATCCCCAGTGCAAAGGTGCGCTTGCCGGCCGGTTTGCCTGCTCATCGTGTAGCTGCTGATGTTGTCGCTGCCCGAGTGTCGGCGACTTAGTGTTTTTTCATTCATCACTACCGCAGTCCGGAATCGACCAGAACGGCGCTCCGGTGCAAGACCGGTCTACCGGCTACAGCCCCCCTCCCCCGCTCGCTCGACGAGGTCATGTTCCCCGTGCGGCTAGATCCCCGGCGCTTCAGGACGCTACTGCGAGGATGCAGGCTGGACGCCAGAGGAAGCAAGCGCAACGGGAGCGCGCGGCGGCATCATGCCAGCCCCGTCGAACAAGCTCCTTAGCCGCGGGGCGCAGCAGATGGCAGCAGCTGCCATGAATAGCATGCCCGCAGAAAGTATCTGCGGGCAACAAGGGGCAGTCAGCACCCGAGCCGACAGCGGGCATAACACCACATGCCGGCGCCAGGAAGAGGCCGGCGGCAGCGGAGCCAGCCGGCCGCAGGCCATGGGGGGCGGGCACGGGCCGGGGGCGGTAGTAGACCCATTGTAATTAAATTTCTAGTATTTCCCTAATACTTTATGCAGTTGCCGACCCCTCCGCCATAAATCCGAAAATGTCCGGTGCCTTGACGTTAAATTTGCCAACTAGGAGTAGGCGCGCCCATGTCCGCTTAACCACACCCCGAAGCTCGACGCTCATTGGCCGCTGATCCAGCCTGGCACCTCACCTTTATTAAATCACAAAACCAACCGTGACTACCGTGTAATGCATTTTTGCAGCCTTTGTTGTGTATCGACCAGTACCCTACTGCCCCGCCTGCTCGTCATCATCACTCGTCATCACGCGGGTATCTTCCGCGCGTACTCGTGAGGAGGCGCGCGCCTAATATAGCAGATATGAAGGGCGGCGATTCCCGTAAAGTACAGTGACTCGTGTACTCGTGTCGTACTTTGTGCACTCGTGACTACCGAGTACCCGCTACTCGCTATAGTACTTTGATGCAGGGCTCCGCTGCCGTACTCATCCTTACCGCCAAGTTCAAAGTAATGTGACGCCTAACGTTAGGCGCGATATATACAGGCGACTACTCGCGCCTGGTAGTCGTTAAACGCGGTTAGGCGAACCCCGTTTCGACGAGTGCTCATGCCCCAGCCGAACGTGCACCACCTCCCTTGGGAATAGGAAAGGTCCATAGCCTATCTCATAGGGATGCTATAGAAAAATGAGCTAGAGGTCAGGGGCTACAGAGACGGTGCCCCATGTGCCCCGGATTCAAGAAGCCGTCCGATCTTGGAAGCCGCGTTTTCGGAAATACACCCCCGGCCTCAACCCCTCCCGTGGGGGCGGCGGAGGTAGCTCTCTGCTTATCGATCGTATGAGCACTAGTAGAGGCCCACACGCAGCTGTGACGTCCGCTCGCGGTCAGTTAGCGGTCAATCTCAGTCGATGCCGGCCCGATGGGCCCGACCGACCCGGATTTTCCGCGCTCTCGACCCCCTCCTGCATAAGCATCGCCTGCCACATGAAGCTAACTATTTCGCCCGCCGCACATGTACTGCCCCATGGACTAGCTTCCAGGGTTGCGGTAGAGCCCATGAGTGTCCCATGAGGTGGTCGATGCGCGGTGCCCCATCCCCCCCCCCATATTTTGAGCCGAGATTAGATAAACGGGCTGAATGGGGGGCCGGCCAACCACCAACTGTAGATGAGTGATCGACGAGCCACCCATCTACCTACGCATGCCGTAGGCCACTATACCCATATGCTAGTGATAGAGACCGATATGGGTCGATTTGTCTGCTTATAGGTGCACCGGGAGCCGATGGAGCGACGGGTAGCTGTGAGAATCTATAAAAGTTGCGAAATACGGTTATCGGGAGAAGGTGAAACACGGGATGAATCGCACGATTCTTCACCCGTGCCTCACCAAATCCCAAACGACTCGGTCCATATCTCACCCCTAGCCCATAAGGGCCCATGGGTGGCGGTCTAAAGGCTCTCGTTCACGTCGTGTGCACTTCTAGTGGCCGATTCGGGGGTGAGATGGGGGTGGTCCTTGTACGGGTACATGAGACACCGTACGCGCTCCATATCGCCGATTTTAACCACCGTGCGGGTGCGCCGTGGGGGGCGGACATCCCGGCAAAATATTCGGCGGTGTCCGCGAAGTTGCCGGCGGTTGGTGAAATGTAACTGTTGGACGGGGTTGACACGGTTCAGATTTGTGCGGCGAGGTCTGGGTAGAAGGAGGTAGGGCCGTCCCGCGCGCCCGTCGCGCTCGTAGAGCACCTCTCTCGCGTAACGTGCACGTGCGAATGAAGGTCGTTGCGAACCAATTGTAACCCGTAGAGTAACAACCGACGGACGCGGTGACGAGATTGTACGTGTGACGGATTCTTGAACCGTCATGTGCAGGCGTGCGGATGGTTGAGCCGCACTCGGCTGTTAGAAGAAGCGCCGCACCGAGGAATGTCTAAACGAAGTCTGTAGGGCTGGGGGTTCCGCCGGTCCGGACACGGGACGCTCATCCCGTCGTTGAGTTGCTATATCGTACGCCGTGCGGCGGTCACCGAAAGGTGACCTCGCAAAAAGCGCCAGCAGCACCGACGGAAGGCGCCCCACGCCATCATTATTCGTGCTCACCTTCGCGGCAGCGCGAACGGCCGCCACCACGCTCACGTCCACGTCAACGTCCACGCCATACGAGCGTCGCATGCAAGCGATCAATGAAGGTGGCATCGGCGTTGCTGGCGACCGTCGCCTCGAAGAGCCGGCGACCGTAGTCGCGCATTTGGATGCCGAAGACCGCCAAACCCAAATGCTCCGTTGCGGACTGGAAGTGCCGAGTCCTCAGCACGTCCAACACCCCGGCATGGTCACCGTTCATGCGTGCTTGCTCTCGTTCAGCCTATGGAGGAAAGCCAACAGACGAAAACGGAACGTCTTGTCGATGGCATCGGCGTGGTTGCGAGCACGCGCGACGTACGGGGTGAGACCTTCAGTACCCGCCGGAACGTAGGGCATTAGCTCGTCGAAAGCCACGAAAAGAGCGGCGGGGTGAGCTCCAAAGCACGTATTCCAAATGTACTCCTTCTGGGCTGGCAGACGCCGGTCATCCTGCTCGAGGTAGTCATTCGTCATGTCGGTACGCACCGGGAACAACCCGGGGACCCGGCTGACCGGTCGAACATCCTCGTAACCAGGCTCCGCTCTCTGCATCAGCCATGGCGCCGAGGTAGTTACACATGTAACCCTTGCCCGCAACATGTTACGGGAACGCTGCGCGGAACACATCGAAACTGGACGAAGGCAAACTCAGCTGTTACAGTGGATTTTATGTCTATTCGTGTTGCACACGGAGGGGCGCAGCGACGACGGGTGAAGTAGCAACCCTTACCACTGCTCCAACTGCAGCACATATGCACTTTGAAAGCGGTTAGGAAAGAAGGAAACCACATCAACTAGTTTTGATCAGAACAACGCACGGAACATTATAAGTGTAGCCCTTGCATTCAGCCGTACATACGCGTATGGGGGCAGGTGCCAAGTTGTCGTAGCGACAACGAAAGCCAACGCCCCGGCGGCGTACTAACACCCCCCTTCTATCCCTGCTTCTTGCGCCTCCTTGACACCACCCACCGGCTGATGCGGCGCGCCCCACCAGGGCACGCGGCGGCGGGGGGGGGGGGGGGGGGGGGGGTTTACAATCTGGCCCATTACGCGAACATGCTCATGATACCGGGCGCCGAGTGTAATCGGTGACCAGCGAACTACTACCGCCCCTGAAATCAGAGCCGATGCTGCTTCGACGGATCATCGCAACGGCGATATGCAGCCAATTGCTATCGAGCGGGGCCCTCCTCGGGTCCCTCATGATTGATATACATGCGGCGAGCATTCGCGGTCGGAGGCACCGAATGTGTAATGCAACGTAACGAATCAAAGTAATAATAATAATAACGTGTAACAATCGCATACGATGGCTACGAATAATGTTTCGCGCTATTCCACGCAAGTATATAAGCCCATGTCCGAGGAAGAGAGAAAGAGAAATAATCGCCATTTCTCTTGCGTGTACTGCCTCAGGGAGAAACAATGTATCAATACATATTGCATTCGTACCGGAGAAGTGGCACCCGAGTTATAATCATTAGATATCCCGATTACTCCTGGATCCCGGGAGAAACGGAGCCGTTGCAGTCCGACATTACCAAATTACGCGGATTGGCTGCGGGATGGGATCGACCTGCCCCACCCGACCAACCCGCTCATCTGTGGGCAGTCTCCGCCCCGTCTCGCGATACGTCCGACTATGCATATGACCCGCTGGTTGGGGCGCGGCTAGGGCTGCGCATGGTGAGTCTCGGGGTGAAGGGTGGCGCGCGATGGAAGCGGTCATATGATGGTAGAGAGGAGTTGCGACGAGGGCGGCCGCGACTCGCCAATAGAATAAGTCTCCGTCAACACCCGTCGCCTAGCTATATTCGTCGCCTAGCTATACGATATAGCTAGGCGACGGTTCCGGTCGACTAGGGGGAGGAGGGGAGGGCTGCGGGTTGCGGCAGCTACGCATTTTCCGCCGCGCCGGGGTGGGGGCATGGGGTTGGCGTCGCCCTGTCGGATTGTGCTTGACGCCTCGATGCCGCGATGATGCTTGACGACGGGATGCGCACGGCGCGCCCGTGGAAAGGCAAGCGCGATGTACTAGGCCGTCATTTCTCCCGCGGGAGAAACATATATCTCCAACATGAGAAATATGGCCCTATTTCTCCCGACGTGGCCCTTAATGTGAATGAGAATGTGAAAAGTGGCCCTTATTTCTCTCGCGGGGACAAAGTCGCGATTTCTCATTTTGGCCATTTCTCCGCCATTCGAACATGGGCAGAAGTAGTACCCATACTGAAGAAGTACCGGTATTTCTCCTTTCTGCCTTATTCGAAAATGGCCTAGGACCCGTAGCATTCTTTCAGTACCGGTAGCATGGAATATCTCGGACTGGCGGGGTGGAGCAGTGGTCACCTACGCCTACTATATGGCCATCATATACGATAATGCGATCCTTGATATCTATGTATACTATATGTGTATGATATTTGCGTATCTGTGTATGGTCAGATCGCGAATTTGATCAATGCCTATATCCTATACTATTCTCAAATCGCGATCTGCGAACGGGTCATCCGAGCGATATGTGTCGCCGCCGATTGTACGCGGGTGATAAGAGCAGAAGTGGCGAGTAACAAAACGCCGACATCATGCCGCGTCCAACTGCCAGCTAAGCACGGCCGCCCCGCACAACAGCCACCACCCCCGTTTCCGACCGTTTCGCGATGGGTCATCGCCATGCACGGCAGCCTATATAGCCTATAGCGCACGCGCGTGCTGGAGTTTGCCACCATTGCCGCACGGTCCGCACGCGCTGACACATTACTACCGCCTCACGGCCGTCGGCGCGCGCTGACCGGCAAAAACCAGCACGGCAAGATAGGAGAAGCATCTATGAACGATCGGCCACCCCCGCACAGTGGTCGCGTTGCTAGCGCTAGCTCGCCTGCTAGGAGGGCTAGTCAGGTGGGCGAGGGTCCGGGAGTCGGGCGGAGCGAGGTTGGAGAGGCTGCAGCCGGCTGCATGCCATCGTGGCGAGCTGCCCCGGCTAGCGTACGTGAATTGTCTCACTTGGTAGGGTTAACCCCATAACCCTACTCGCATACATATACCCGCACATTTGTATACACCCATACTTATACTGCCCGCCACTCACTTATTCCAGCACGCCTATAATATATATATCCATGCCGAGACTGCCCATTGATCACGTATACTAGCACGCCTATAAACACATTTGCTCATAATACTGCTCATCCGCCCATGGTCTGTTCACCACGCGTACATCGCGTAAATGTTACACGTCATGCCCTCGTCACTCAGTCATTACGCCCCGATGACTCCCTGATGACTCCGAGATGAGGATGAACTCATCTTGGAGGCAACGAGTCAGAAGGCGTCGCCATGTGCTGCATGCGGGTGTTTTGTGACCGCTGCGCCGTGTGGGTAGTTGCAACGTTGTGTTCGCAGCCGCCGCCTCATCCGCCTCAGCAGTACCTCGAGAAGGAACTTTACTGCCAGAATAATATCCAGGGTTCCGACGACTGCAAAGCTCGGGGCGATAATGAGGCGGCCAGTCGACGGACCTTAGGTTTCGTCGAAAAAAAGCTCGTTAGATAACACAGGGAAACATGGGATCGGCGGTTGGACCTCTGGACCTCTTGGAAAATTTTTCGCCCCCGGGACAAGACCGGCAAATTGAAATTGAAATTGATACAACTGCTAGTCTGCTGCGGTCACTGGCTCAGACTGAGATGTTCGTGGGGTCTGCTATCTCTAATCATGGTAGGGAACACTAGGTGTAATTACAACTCTGTCAAGCTACCGGCCGTCCTCTTGTGTGTCCTAGACCCTCCTCCTTCCAACGGGCTTGTTGTAGCTAGGACATCAACGCCCCCTTGTTGTCCTTACCTAAGTCAGGCCTATCCCATTCAGAGCTCAGCGGGAAGGCTTAGGCAGCCAAAGGCGTCCCGGCTACAACTAAGGTCAGATGGGGGAAGGGGTCTGACCGGAAGAGCTAATTGTCGCTCAGTATTTATCCACCGATGAGCCGGCTAGTAGAGTTTGGCTGGGGCTGCGATGCCCTTCTTCATTGGAGTAGAGATTGTTATATATGTGGGGAGAGCTGCTGCGGTAATCAGCAATGGGATGTCCCGTGTTTCGGGCGGTACTGTTTTAACTGCGTAGTATAGCATATTGGCAGCACCGGTCGCAAGGCGTAGTAGCGGCAATATCTCTACCTTTTTGGCGGGGTAGTGCCTTGTCCCCCGCGCCCCCCTGCCTCCCGCCCGTAGTAGTACTTTGCCTTGGCCCAACTTTACCCCTGTGTAACCAAACCCACGGCCCTTTTGGCGAGGTCGCTACTACAGAACGCTGCACCAGGTCGTAGCGCGACTTTTTTTACTACGTGGGCACTCAAACAGCGGTCGGGCAAATGAGGAGACCAGGGCAGGAAAGTGTGACACCTCGGGCAGCAAATATCCCACCCCCTTTGCCGGCTCACCGACGTCTCCAGCCCCGCCGGCCTCAGTATCAGTGCCGGGGCCATATCGGGAGCTGCGCTGCCCTCGTCACGCACGCCCCGTGCTCGCCGCTGCACTGCGCGGCGGCGCCACACAAGATGGCGTCTCAGTTCAAGAAGGCGCAGGACAGCTCGGTGACCGGTCTGATGTCCCAGCTTGTCTGCGGGCTGGTGGGCGTGGAGGTGCCCTCCCGGCGCACCCTTATGCACCGAGTCCCCCCCGCTCCCCCCCCCCCCCCCCCCCCCCCGCGCGCGTGCGCTCGCCTGGAACAGCGGACTCCGTGTGCAGATGATAGTGCATGAGAAGGCCGAGGGGGCTGCGCCACCAAGGCATGAAGCGGGCTGTCGCCACCACGCAGGCCGGCGAGCAGAACCACGAGCTGGCGTTGGAGTATTGCCTCGGGAACTTGCACCATCACCACTTTGGTGATGTCAACCCTGCGGAGGTGGAGGATAACTATGACCGGTGCGTGGGCCACCTCTCGGCGTGCGGGAAACTCGCATACCCATTGAGGAGACTGGGGCGTTGAAGGGCTGAGGCAGGCGACTGGTCCTCACGCCCGCAGGCTGGAGGAGCGCATGGGCCTGCACGCGCAGATGCCCAAGCAGCGCGGCCTGGCAGCCCTCCGCTCTCGTCTGGCTGCGCAAGCAACGCCAGGCAGCCAGCTTGAGTCCCGCACTCGGCTGCTGTCCCTGCTGTACTGGCTGCAGGTGCCGTCCCCCCCCCCCCCCCCCCCACCCCACTTCCCCTTTCCTGACCAACCACTGCTATCCAGGCAACCAATGCCACATCAGTCACTCGCCCTGGCACTATTAACATGGTGCTCACTGTGAATCTGCACCCTCCGGTAGGGTCTGCCGCTGCAGTCAAGCTTCGACCCGGCAGGGCTGGCGGCCATCGATCAGCGGGCTGCCTTCGTCCCGGGCACAGAGGCCGCCAATGCACACGACCGGCAGGTGCGCGCACTCACACGCGAGCTGCAAGGGTCGGTGTTCCGAGCTGCAGGTGCCTCGCTGTGAACGACTGCTGACGGGGCGCTCCTTTGGGCATCTCCTGCCGGCGCAGGCGCTGGTCGATGAGTTATCCGACTACAGCGACGAGGCAGAATGCTGCGACAGCGGTTCGGAGCTGAGTGAGTGGGACGATGTGCAGAGCAATGGCAGCAGCGGCAGCGGCAGTCCGGGCAGGGGCAATGCTCTGGGGCAGGATGGCGCCTCGGTGGCAGCGGGCACAGACGCGGGGGATCAGGCACCAGCGTGGACGCTGCCCCCGGCGCTAGCAGCTGGTGGGGCTGAGGGCGGCCTGCTGGCGCCGCCGCCGAGCGCGGTGCACTACGAAGCCGGATGCCTGATGGAGGCGCTGATGCGGGGCCGCGGGGCGGGGTTGCCGCTGAGCATGCCGCCAGCCACCGCGTGCGCGGCGGAAGCCGACCTGCTGGGCGAAGCGCTGCGCTTGTTCAGAGCGGTCCCGGGTGAGCCCCCCCACCCCTTCCGGTATGCCCTCTTCTCCCATGTAAGTAAAGCAATTTATAAAGAGTGTCATTGTTAAGATGATATTATGCAGCAAAATAATAAACAGATAATACAATTCTGTGTCAAGGCATCCCTGCAAATTACTTTCCCTGACCAGGGCTCCCCAGCCCGATGGCACGGCACGGCTTGCGATACTGAGCCGTGGGACAGCGGACGGGGAGCATATCCCAGCGGCCAGGCGTGGCTGAATACATTGGGGCTGAATACCTGGGATGGGAAAGAAGCTGCTGACCCGGTGCGTACGCTGCCGGCAGGCCGCTTTCTGGTGATGCCCAGGCGCGCGGACGCCTTCTCCCTGGCGCATGGCACGCACATGCCGGACCTGGCGCCCACCTCGCTGGCGGCGCTGCTCGAGGACTTTGTCGCGGCTGGTGCCCCCCCCCCCCCCCCCCCCCCCCCCCTTTCATGCCCAGGGTGGCGCACCTTGGTACCGGGCATCTCCCCTGCGCCTGCTGGGGTGTCTGCCATGCAGAGGGCGGGGGACAAGGCGCAACGTGAACAGCCAGGTTGAGGGGATGCGGGTAAAGCGGCATGACAGCCACCTGCATTACTTGGGCGGCCTCTGTGATCAATTGTACTGCGGTGGCGAGATGATGGGGTGGGCGTGTGCGCACTCCCTGGATATGAAGCACGCCCACTTCTTTTATGGTTATTGAAAGCGACTACATATTTTGTCACGAGCGGTTCCACCATTCTCACACCACCGATTGTTTTGCCTCAAGCATTTTATTGTGGTCAACAAAAAGTGTAATTTTAAAGCTCGTAAATGTTGGAAGTGTAGTAGTTTAAGGGTGTACATGCCCCACCTACAAGAGAAAGTCAGCAACTGTTGTGGCTGCACTGCACTTGTAAACTCCGCGGTGAAATGCTGTGAGATTTGCCCTGAGTAAGTAACGGGTGGCCTGGCTGCATGATTATGTGCTAATTTGGGGTGCTTATTATTGCTCGCTGACACGCCGCGCACTGCATGCTGGCAGGCAACCGCGTGCTCCGCCTGCAGCGCTTTGTGTCCTACACGACCAACCACGCCATCGACAACGAGTGGGGCAGCCGGCCCCTGGGCGTGACGTGCGCGCCGGTGACGCCCACCATGGCGGCGCTCTCCGCCAACCTGGCGCTCTGCCTGGAGGAATGCATCGCCACGGTGTCGCCGCTGGGTGCGAAGAAATATACCTCTCCACATAAGTCAGGGGCTTTCTGGCTGAGCCCCAGTAACCAGGATAGAACACTCTAGAATTTATGAGTTGAAACCCTGGGATGTCATGGAGTTATGTTCACCTTACACTGTGCCATTAAATCGGGTCCACGGATCAAACGCCAGTAACTTGTTTCGCAAAATCGAGCCGGAAGAGCCATAATATGGCTTGTTGTGTACTATGATAGATTTCAATGCAAATACTGTCTCCCCTCTGGGTTCGCGAGGGGGTTAAAAAAACCCCCATGGTTTTGGTTCTGTAATGACTAACAGATAATTGAAAATCAGGACATATGGCTCGCGCCTGCTCAGTGCTGTGCCTATGCTTGGTCTTTTTCTAATATCCTCTTCCAATGGCCGGTTGGTGCAGAGGAGGAGCTGTCAGCGCAGCAGGGCTGGCACGGCGGGGCAAGGCAGGACGGCCCCGGAGGCCTCACGCTCCTCAAGGTACACTTGCACCCGCTTCCTGCCCCGGAGAACCGTGTTGGGGCTGTGCGAGTGACAGCCGCACCTCCCGCCCGCCTTTAGGCGCACTCTGCGCTTCAGCCGACCTTTGAGCTGCTGACGCTGCTGGAGAGCGTGGTGACGGGCGCGGTGCCCAAGGCGTGGTGCTCCGCCGCGGAGTGCAGCTCCACCATCCTCAGCCGCCTGTACGACATGCTGGAGCGCTGTGTGCAGCAAGGTGAGCCCCCATAACCCCCACTCCTCTGCGGCTGCCTCACACAAAGCGCTTCCGCGCAGGCTAGCCGCCCGCTCCTGCATTGCGCAATAGAGCCCCGTGCTCTCAGTGGCCCAGAATCATAACCTACCTCAGATGTCGGGAGATATTCAGTACCATCCGGCAGCATTGGCAGCAATCGGGCACATCCGTTCTGAAACGAAGCACTTGATGCAATAGGAAAGGTCCATCGGATGACGTGCCCTTTTGTGCGAGGCGACTGCCTGCGCATGCCGTGTGGCGTATGCTGACCTAGTCTGGTGGGAAGCATGAGGAGACCGAGTAGGACCACCGCCCCCAGGCGCGGACGGGAATCGATACCAGATGCAGACTCGATACACGAGCGATTGGGAACTGTTCTGCCGTGGTCTCACCTAGTCCGTACCTGATCTGCCAGATGGATTGTCACTGGCGTTAGCATGACTGTTGGTATTGGCAGTACTCTGATTAGGGTTAGGTCTGGGAGTATGACAAGAATTGGTTTTGACAGAATCAGCATCAAGCAGGCGCACATCTTCCAACACGGCACCGTCTGTTTCCCTCATGAGAAGTCGATCAAATGGCGCACCCGGATGTAAAATTGCTGCTTGTCTGCGCATTCAATCACGTGGTACAGCGCCACCTGAAGTGTCCCGCGTTTTGCCGTGCTGGGATTACACCTATGCAAGTATGTGGGTGCGTAGCAGGAGTATGGGGCAGGGGGGGGGTCCTCTGTTTAGGGCTTGTCTAATTGTAAGGGCGGCTGCCTGCTCAGCTCCTCCCTCGCTGCTGATGCGCATTGCCCGGCGGATGCAGCGGACTCGGCCGCCGAGGTGGTGCTGCTGCGCTTGCTGCTTGGCAGCTTGGAGCCGTACATGCAGACGTTGCACACATGGCTTTTCACCGGCGACATAGTGGACTCGTGGGAGGAGTTCTTTGTGTCCCCAGGCGCGCCATCCCGAGTCCCCCCTCCCCCCCCTCCCCCCCTGCCCAGGGCACGTGACCTTTGGCTGGCTGCCTCCTCGATGCTCCAGGAGAGCCAACAGCCTGAGAACTCCGCCCCCCCCCCCCCCCCCCACCCTCCCGCCCCCTCTCACGCTCCCCATGCAGATCGTAACGTGTCGGTCACGTCGGTCGAGTTCTGGGGCAAAGCCTTTTCACTACGGCGACTGCGAGGCTCGCAGCGCAGTCTGGCAGTGCCCAACTTCATGCAGGGGGTATGTATGCGAGGCCTCTCCTGCACGCGCCGCTCGGCACATGCGGAAATCATGGGGCCGCCGGCGCCAGTGTCGTGGTATGCTTGGGAAGGGGGGGGGGGGGGGGGGGTTAAGGTCTCTGGTCTGACCGAGCGCTCCTCCGCCCAACACAGGTGGCAGAGGGCGTTCTAGCGGCGGGCAAGGCGATCCACCTGATGACGAACGTGGAGTCATCCGCGACGCACGACTCCGCGCTGGGCTCCACCGGTAGACAGCGCAGGGTGGGCGGCCCGCACCTCCTCCACCCCCTGGCCTGGGCGTCCCCCAAGCGCCTTGCCCATTCCTGGCCAGGCAACCCCGCGTCTTGCTACATGGTTACTCTTACAGAAGTATGAAATGAACTGTGATGTTCTGCAGTTTGCGCGGGAGGGGGCGGGCGTTATATCTATGTTTGCATAGTTCTCTCTGTGTCTAGCTGTATGTCTGCGTGTGTATTTCCCATCCTCCGTGGATATGTGAATTGCGTGCAAGTGCAGAGCCTTGGAGTTTATGCATGAAGTGCCATGAAGGCCAACGTGTTGTCGATCCAGCTGCTGAGGCGCCCCCCAACCCATGCCCCCCCCCCCCCCCCCCCCCGCTTCCCCTGGCGCTGCTCGCTCCCGATTTGCCCGCCGCCCGCAGGCGCTGGCAGCGGCAGCGGCGTCCCGGGGCAGCCATTCCGCACACGGCGCATCCACGCTGCTGAAACGCAGCCCGCTGCTGGCGGCCGCGGGAGGCGGCACCCTCTACGATGCCTTTGTCGCCTCGGTGCGCGAGATGGTGCGGACGCACCCGGGGGGGCCGCATGGCGCCGCGGAGCTGCAGCGCCTGTTCCAGCACACCGGCGTCGCGCTGCCCGCGGCCCCGCCGGCCCCCGCTGCGCCCGCCACTCCGCCGCTGGCCGCCAAGCTCGCGCAGCGCCCGCCGCAGCGCGCAACGGCGGGCACCGCGTCACCCCTGCTGGCGCCCCGGACCCCTGGCGCCACGGAGGGGCAGGACAGCGCGGCGGGCAGCGCCTTCGAGCTGCCCCCGCTGCCGATGCCATACAGCAAGGCCACCGCCTCAGAGGTCAGCCTTCCGGTATACACGGTGAGCACCGCCCCACCGCTACACGTCTTAACCTAGCGGTACAACTCAACAGAAGTGCCACAAACTGGCGCGCTGCCTGCAGACTTTCTCTTTTGTAGCATGGGGCTCAACAACAGTCACGTATAGCGCACACAGAGTGTGCTTATGGTATCATCCTCCGCTGCCAATAAGCTATCGCCCGCCCCACACCGAGGGCTGGCACGGGGGCTTGCTGTGAGTCGAGGCAATGGGCGGCATGCCGGGCAGAGACAGGCCGCCTCATTGCCGGCCAAACGCCTGTGTCTCTAAGCTGATGCAGCATGGCCGCCATCCTGCAGGGTATCCAGGACCTGTACTGCTTGGGCACCCCGCAGGGCGGCGGCGGCGCGGCGCCTGTTCCTCTCGGTGCCCAGCCAGGCGCTGCCGCGCCGCCAGACGGCCCCCGAAGCCTGGAGTGGCTGGCGCTGGGTAGCCGGCTCAGCATGCCGCCGCCCAGCGTCATCCTGGAGCGCTGCCTCCTTCACCCGCTCCGGCAGCAGGCACGCGCCCTTCCGCACCGCGCCTGTTGTTTTGGTTTCAGAGAACCAGTACGGCCATGTCCATCTACGGCATTCCGCCGCCGACGTCTTCCGGGACTCCACCCGAGGCGCTGCGCGAGGGGCGCTGACGGCGTGCCGCGTGGTGAGCGCAGATCGACATCAGCGGCATGGAGCTGCTGGGGCAGGCGATGGGCCCGTGGGGGCTCATGCGGGAGCTGCGCGTCCTGCGCGGAGTGTTCCTCATGGCGTCGCCGGCGCTGGAGGTGGGAGTGGCCTGCCGGCGGAGTGGTGTTGAGGTGGTAATGGTGATGGGGATTGGGGGGGGGGGGGGGGGGGGGGGGAGGGCGATGCGCCGTTGCATGACATGCCGACCCGGAAAGGGGGCGGAAGGAGTGTAGAGTAACGAGGGTTTGCGCATCATGGGCTGGAATATGGGCTGGAATACTGTGTTATGGCTTGTCATGTGCTTTGGTGGCGTTTACCGGTGCGGAGAGTTTGGATCTTATGCAGTATCGTGAGTAGACATTCCATGGCATGCGTGTCTGTGGGATGCCATGGAATGCCCCTGAGGGTGCCGCGGCATGACATCACAATCACATGATGTCACGCCCAATTTCAGCCCATTCGACTGGAGTAGGCTGGAATGCATCTGGTTTGCGGCGCCAGGATGTGAGGTGGTGGTGTGATATTCCGAGGATGTTCTGTGCGATGTGTGGGATGATACATGACATGGGCGCCTTTTTATTTGCATGTGACAGGGGTTGCAAGGTCCTTACCACAGGCAGCACCCGCAGCTCAGTATCTGGTTGTCCTTGCCTCCGCGCTGAAGTCACCCCTCCCCCTGTGCCATACAGGCCTTTGCGTTCGATGTGTTTGACCGACTCATGGCTGTGCCTGGGTGCCTTTCCGGCATCCCTTCGTACGAGCTGGAGACCATCCTCAAGGTACTATTCCCCCCCCCCCCCCCCCCCCCCCCCATCCACATCTTTGTTGTCAACGCCATACCCTCCATCACTGCCCCCGCCACCACCATCACCGTGATGATGGGTGACTGACTCAGGCCCGCCACCGCCACCGCCCCCAGGAAACCCTCCCGGCCGGGAGCGCTGACGCGCCGATGCCGCAGCCCGACACGCTCACAGGTGCAAATTAAAGGCCATCCTCACCTCCGGCTGGCGGCGCCGCAAAGCCCCGTCTGTCCGAACACCTCACCTCCAGCGCCCCGTGTTGCCATGTTGCGGCGCTGCCTTGCGCGTTTATAGGGCTTGTTGCAGGTTCTGAAGCACCTCAAACCCTAACACTCCGAACCCCTGAGCTGAGGGGCGCCGCCTGTGGCGCCGTGGTGCGGCGGCGCAGTGGTGCTGCAGTCGGGTCGGGCGCTGGACAAGAGCGCGGCGGAGGCGCGGGAGTTGCGGCGCCCGCACGCCAGCGAGCTCTCCGACCTGCGCGTCGTGTACGAGGTGGGCGCGGCACTCGCATCCCTGGGCCGTGCCGCCAGTACCTCCTAATGAGGCCGGGTACTAAATCTCGGGAGGTTAAAAGCTCCGGTTGTATATTGTGATGTCTGGTTGAGCTTACGGTGACAACGGGTATACTATCTATCGTAAGATACAGTAGGCGTGCTTTTAGTTAGCGCATGGTCATGGTTTGTGCCCCCCCCCCCCCCCCCCCCCCCTGACCGCAAAATAAAATATTAGCTAATGATTAGCATGGATATACGTCAGAATTCTCTGCCAAAACAGCACAAACTCCTGACACGTGCAGGGATTGTGCCAACCAGTTTGCTCTTGCGACCTGTGCACCCAAGTGAATGGTGCGGTACCACGAAGTGAACCTGCTGGAAAGTTTCGGAACGACCACCGTGGCGATGATTGGTTGTTCCCAAGCACTGGTTAGGTGTAGGGCTGGGCAGCGTGTACCATGTGCTCGCCCACCAGGGCATTTGAAGGGCGGCGGATGCGGCGTGTCCCCTTCCTCGCCGCTCCGCCCACCCTGGGCAGCCAGCCCACGGCGCTGCGGCTGAGGCGAGCGGAGGCTAACGTTGCGCGCCTCCCCGCGCACGGCAGGTCACGCGCCCGCTGGAGCTCATCCTGGACAAGTCAGTGCTGGAGGTGTACAACCGCGCGCTGGTATTCCTGCTGCAGGTGCGGCTTCTAGACCCCCCCCCCCCCCCCCCCCCCAACTTCCCTGCGTTTTGCTGGGCTCAACATCGTTTGCGATGTGCCCATGTTTCGGTGGTTCTCTTTTCAGTCTTCACCCACTCACCTGGCCAGAGATGGCCCCAGTTGCGCGTGCTCTCTCTAGAATGGGGGACAATCCCGATTTCATTGGACAAAGAGGACAGTCAACCAACAATACGCGGCACACAATGCCCGAATGCGGCGATTGGCGCCATGATTGACCCGCCATTGCGACCAGCGTTTGTCTGATTAGCCGCGTTATTATGGCCGTGCTGCGGCGGATACTTTTTTGTTTTCTAATGAAGTTGGGAGTGGGCATGCGAAGCCATCGGATACAGGTGCAGCGAATCTGTGGTACGGGTAGGGCGTACTGCACACATGCATTCGCTGTATTCTGTATACAGGGAACCAAAAAGGAGACGTAACCTGCATCAATACATGGCCCCGTAATACAGGGTAAGCACATTAGTAAAGCTTCGTGAGTTGCCGCTGCCGGGGGTTGTGGCGTGACTTGCCTATCACCCCAATGACTGCCTGAGCTGGGCGGTCCCGACTCCTGAGAGGGGAGGCTGAAACGCGCGGCTGCCGCCTCGTGTAGGTCCGCTGGGCGCGCTACGCACTGGAGCGCACCCGCATGCAGCTGTGGAAGTCGCGTGCGGCGTCGGCGCGCAAAGCCCGCGGGAACGCGGAACCGCCGCGCCCGCTCTCCCCGCAGGAATACGCGCTCATGCAGGTAATGAACGGCTGCCCGTACTTAATTACCTCCTTCCCCCAGGCATCAGTGGGTACAGTGACAGCACTGAAGTGTCAGCCATATTTTGGTGCTGTTATGGACCATAATGGCGATTGCTCCGAATACGTTGCTGGTCTAGTTTGAGAGCAATCTAGGCTACTAAACCACATCGACCAGACTCCACCGCATTAACTGCTCCGAACCCCCCCCCCCCCCCCTTCCCCATTCTAGCTCTGCCCTTCCAATTCCCTCCTTGTCATTCCTCGGGAATAAAGAGCATGCAGAGGCGTTTGTGGCTGAGAGCAAATGAGTATGACTGTTATTAGAATGGTTTCGGAGCAATTCAGGCTCCAAAACCACACCGACTGCCCCCCCCCCCCCCCCCCCCCCCTCCATTCTAGCTCTCCCCTTGCAATTGCCTTCTTGTCATTCCTCGGGAATAAAGGCTGCATGCAGAGGCGTTTGTGGCTGAGAGCAAATGGGTATGACTGTTATTAGAATGGTTTCGGAGCAATTTAGGCTCCAAAACCACACCGACTACCCCCCCCCCCCCCCCCCCCCTCCCTCCCCTCCATTCTAGCTCTCCCTTGCAATTGCCTTCTTGTCATTCCTCGGGAATAAAGGCTGCATGCAGAGGCGTTTGTGGCTGAGAGCAAATGGGTATGACTGTTATTAGAATGGTTTCGGAGCAATTTAGGCTCCAAAACCACACCGACTACCCCCTCCCCCCCCCCCCCCCCTCTCCATTCTAGCTCTCCCCTTGCAATTGCCTTCTTGTCATTCCTCGGGAATAAAGGTTGCATGCAGAGGCGTTTGTGGCTGAGAGCAAATGAGTATGACTGTTATTAGAATGGTTTCGGAGCAATTCAGGCTCCAAATCCACACCGACTGCCCCCCCCCCCCCCCCTCCCCTCCATTCTAGCTGTCCCCTTGCAATTGCCTTCTTGTCATTCCTCGGGCATAACGAGCATGCAGAGGCGTTTGTGGCTGAGAGCGAATGAGTATGACTGTTATGAGAATGGTTTCGGAGCAATTCAGGCTCCAAAACCACACCGACTGCCCCCCCCCCCCTCCCCCCCCCCCTCCCTCCCCTCCATTCTAGGTCTCCCCTTGCAATTGCCTTCTTGTCATTCCTCGGGAATAAAGGCTGCATGCAGAGGCGTTTGTGGCTGAGAGCAAATGGGTATGACTGTTATTAGAATGGTTTCGGAGCAGTTCAGGCTCCAAAATCACATCGACTGCCCCCCCCCCCCCCCCCCCCTCCCCTCCATTCTAGCTCTCCCCTTGCAATTGCCTTCTTGTCATTCCTCGGGAATAAAGGCTGCATGCAGAGGCGTTTGTGGCTGAGAGCAAATGAGTATGACTGTTATTAGAATGGTTTCGGAGCAATTCAGGCTCCAAATCCACACCGACTGCCCCCCCCCCCCCCCCCCCCCCTCCCCTCCATTCTAGGTCTCCCCTTGCAATTGCCTTCTTGTCATTCCTCGGGAATAAAGGCTGCATGCAGAGGCGTTTGTGGCTGAGAGCAAATGAGTATGACTGTTATTAGAATGGTTTCGGAGCAATTCAGGCTCCAAATCCACACCGACTGCCCCCCCCCCCCCCCCTCCCCTCCATTCTAGCTCTCCCCTTGCAATTGCCTTCTTGTCATTCCTCGGGAATAAAGGCTGCATGCAGAGGCGTTTGTGGCTGAGAGCAAATGAGTATGACTGTTATTAGAATGGTTTCGGAGCAATTCAGGCTCCAAAACCACACCGACTGCCCCCCCCCCCCCCCCCCCCTCCCCTCCATTCTAGCTCTCCCCTTGCAATTGCCTTCTTGTCATTCCTCGGGCGTAACGAGCATGCAGAGGCGTTTGTGGCTGAGAGCGAATGAGTATGACTGTTATGAGAATGGTTTCGGAGCAATTCAGGCTCCAAAACCACACCGACTGCCCCCCCCCCCCCCCTCCCTCCCCTCCATTCTAGGTCTCCCCTTGCAATTGCCTTCTTGTCATTCCTCGGGAATAAAGGCTGCATGCAGAGGCGTTTGTGGCTGAGAGCAAATGGGTATGACTGTTATTAGAATGGTTTCGGAGCAATTTAGGCTCCAAAACCACACCGACTACCCCCTCCCCCCCCCCCCCCCCTCTCCATTCTAGCTCTCCCCTTGCAATTGCCTTCTTGTCATTCCTCGGGAATAAAGGCTGCATGCAGAGGCGTTTGTGGCTGAGAGTAAATGAGTATCACTGTTATTTGAATGGTTTCGGAGCAATTCAGGCTCCAAAACCACACCGACTGCCCCCCCCCCCCCCCCCTCCATTCTAGCTCTCTCCTTGCAATTGCCTTCTTGTCATTCCTCGGGAATAAAGGCTGCATGCAGAGGCGTTTGTGGCTGAGAGCAAATGGGTATGACTGTTATTAGAATGGTTTCGGAGCAATTTAGGCTCCAAAACCACACCGACTACCCCCCCCCCCTCCCTCCCTCCATTCTAGCTCTCCCCTTGCAATTGCCTTCTTGTCATTCCTCGGGAATAAAGGCTGCATGCAGAGGCGTTTGTGGCTGAGAGTAAATGAGTATGACTGTTATTTGAATGGTTTCGGAGCAATTCAGGCTCCAAAACCACACCGACTGCCCCCCCCCCCCCCCCCCCCCCTTCTTAATTTTAGGGCACCTCATTTCACGGGTTTTCTTTTTACTCTAATGGCATTAACATCATTTGGGGGTGTGTATGGCTGATCAAATGGGTTTGACTTCTGTTTTGGTGGTTTTGGAGTGATCAATGCTCCGAAACCGCATTGACTACATCGAAACCGTGACCTCCCCCTGCGTTGAAACGCCCCCCTTCCACTTTCACCTTCCTGGCATAAACCGCATGAGGCGTGTTTCTGGCCAAGAACAAATGGGTATGACTGTAATTGGTGGGTCCAGAGCAATCTAATGGTATTCTACCCGTAGGCTTCGAAACCACACCAACCGCTCCAAAACCATACCCCCCCCCCCCCCCCCCCCCCTTCCTTCATTCGTGCGCACTCCCAAGTGTCCTCCTCACTGGCATAATCGTGGCATGAATAGCATCCAAGGGGGGGGGGGGGGGGGGATGGCTGAGAGCAAAGGAGTATGGCTTCTGTTGGAGTGGTTTCAAAGTAGTCTTTGCTCCATACCTACATCGACTGTTACGAAACCAGAACCTCCCCCTACGTTCAAACGCCCCCTTCCAAGTGCTTCCCCGTCATTTTCCATCCAAAAATAGCGCAAACCGATGTTTATGGTAAGAGCAAATTATAATGACTGGCGCATGAGTGGTACCGGGGCGATTTAGGCTCACATAGACCCACGCCACATCTGATGCTCCGAGACCCCCCCCCCCCCCCCCCCCTTCTCTCTCTAGCGCACCCTTTCCAATTGTTTCCCTGCCAGTCGCTCACTCTCCTGGCGTAAGGGGCATGATGGACCAATAGGGTGTTGATGTCTGAACGCAAATGAGTATGACTGCTGTTGGACTGGTTTCGGAGCAATCTAGGCTATGAGACTGCATTGACTGATCCGAAACCACGACCTCCCCCTTGTAGCCACACCCCTCTCCTTCCAAGTGCTCTCTGCCATTCTCGTGACATAAAGAGCATGGGCGGATGTTCATGGCCGAGAGGGAATGAGTGTGACTGCCGTGTTTGTGATTATGGACTAGTTCAGGCCCCATAACAACAAACTGCTCCAAAACCACACCGAATGCACCAGCACCACAACCGCCCAGCCCTTCCGCCCAGCGCTCTGCCTACGCTTGAGGCGCTAACCACGGCGGCGCGTGCTGCAGGAGATGGTCCACTTTGTGAATAACCTGCACCAGTTTGTGATGGACCGCAACCTGTTTGCCTCTTGGAGCGAGCTGGAGCAGGTGGCTCCGCGGCCCCCTCTTCCCTCCAAACCTGCGCACCTCATCCCCAGACCCAGCCAATATACGCACTACGCATGCGTACGCCCACTTTCCTGTCCCGACATGAACAGCGCACGGAAGGCCCGCATCAGGCTGAACATCCTGGCCCTCCCCTGCCCCCGCAGGAGATGGACACCGCCGCCAGCCTGGATGACATCATTGCCGCGCACCGGGAGTTTCTCCTCAAGGTTACCAACTCCCTGCCCCCGCACTTCTGAGACACAGGGGGTTTAAGGTTTTCGGGTCTAATTTTGTAAACCCAAATATTCCAAACCCACGTGCAGGCAACGATCCAAGCGTTTCACTGCTGCTCACTTTTGACCGGGAATTATGGCTAGGTGTATCTAGGCGTTGGGTTAATTTGGGGTAAGAGTTCGGATTAGGGTTCGGTTTAGTTTGATAGGGTTTCCAGGTCTTTGCTTAGGATTTAGGGTGGTATTTTCTCAGGGGAACTGGGAGCTGGGGGCGGCGCATCCGGATGTCGGTGTGCGCGGGGGGGAGCGTATACACCGCCGGCTCCGCGCCGCGCTGACACCGCCCCCGCCTGGATCCCTGCCGTTGCTGCGCGCCCTGCAGGTGCAGCGTCAGTGCCTGCTGCTGCCGGACAAGACGTGGCGCCTGCTGGAGACGGCCATCCTCAACATCATCACGCAGATCCTGCAGTGGTGTCACATCCTGCAGGAGCTGGTACGCCCCGCCCCGCGCCTGGACGTGCCGCGAGTACCGTGCAATGACCTCGCGAGGGCCTTGGACGTATGATGAAAAGGAAACAAATGGCTTGTAGCTCTTATTGGCTGATTTTTCATTGTACTAGCGCGGAGGTTGCAAATTTTCACATGGCGGTGCCTGGCCGTGTTTTGCCACCCTTCTAGCGTTTTCCAATTATTATGTTCTGCTCCTATTCCCTGTGGTCTATTATTCGCCTGTTATTGATAGTATCATTGCACAAGTGCCATCGTAAGGAACTCCTTTGTGGACGCATCAGTTTTAAGGATTATGTGATCAGTCATGTCTACAGGTTGTACCGGTACAGCACCTGCTGCTGGTGATTGCTGCTGATTAGTCATTTCTGGTACATCACGGGGAATGCAATCATCTTTATATTACTCCTTCTCGTACATCCCTTGTCCGCTCGGTAGAGCGGTCGTCTCGTGTGCGAGAGACCCGGGTTCGATTCCTGGCTCGATGTATTTCGGCAATATCGGCCCGGCGTGTCCCGGGTTTACCCGGTTGATGCAGTAAGGATCCTTAGCCCTTCGGGGTTCGAATGAGGCAATGGTCTACGGGCTATGCCAGACCTACGACTGCAGTTGGCGCAAGAGGTCAAGTGCTTGGGCGGCTCCGGCCGATGTCCCGGGGCGAACTTTATTTTACTTTTACCAGGATCAGAATATCCAATCGCGATCAGATACACAACAGAATAATGCAAATAATGAACATGAGCCCATTCACACTTAATGGGCAGTACAAACTCAAATTATGTACTTCGTGCTCTCCGAAATCCATTCCCAGTACAACGAAGATGTATCTGTCAGTTTGCTTTCAAGGAAACCCGAAGTATCACGGCTTTTTCTTTCCTATTCCATTCTACTTGCCGCACTTCCACCCTATAGACTGGTGAATTTACACACACATATGCATCTGGATATGCATTTGAAAATGAGTATGGAGGTATGCGCGTATGTAAATGTAAATGTGAATGTGGAACTTTGGATGATCACGTAATGATTGTGTACCCCCTCAATGGCTGAACCTTTGTCGGCCACCTGCAAAATGCGCAAATCCCTGCCCGCTCGCGCTGTCTGACGACCCCAGCCGTGCCGTTACGTTTTGACGGGTCAGATCGCCCTCGGCGGCGGCCGCGGCGCTGGGCCGGAGCGGGAGCTGCTGCGGCAGATGGCGGCGCTGGGCACCTCCTTCCGCAACAACCACCGCTACCTAATGCGCGTGCTCAACGTGAAGACCGTGAAGATCGGCGGCTACTACGGCCTGGAGCACCTCGCGATGCGGCTCAACTACAACACCTGGTACTCCCTGGACTGACGCCCCCCCGGCAGCCGCGTGGGGAACCATGTGCGGTCGCCACACAACTGCCAGGTGCATCAGTGCCTCGGAGCAACCAATGCGCTGCCAAGTTATTAATACTGTCAAGTCGTCCGAGCGCCGGAATTACCACAGCGGCACGGCCCTTGGCATGCGAGACGTTCTGCTCGCAGTGCACGTCACCATGCAGAAGTGATATGCAACACACCGAATCATCCGGAAGAGCTCTGCTGTGCGGCATCGTGCGTCGAAATAACTCTTTAATCATCGCTCTATTGTATTGCCACTTCGGGCTGATGAACTCCTAGCTATATTTGGGGGCGGCCACATGCCTTTTATCGTTGTATGGGATAGTGCCGGCGGAGACACAGTTATGCTACTTGCTGAACCATTGTTTTCAGGAAATATTCCTGTTTGGCCCTCCACTGACGCTATATACATGTGAACGCATATGATATCTGCTTATGATGTAAAATTCATACTTTTGCGTGACATGAAGGCGTGTAATTTGCCGTGAATATATACAAATTCATCATCATGTGCACCGCCAGGCGCCAGCTGCTCGCTATATCGAGAGTTGATGTCTGATACGTGCTGAACAAGTTGTTGCCTCAATCACAATAAAACTTATTCTTCACGTCGCAGCACAACATCTTGACCGAACAACCGCCGTTTGTCATCGAGACGGCGACGCGAACACGGCATCATCATTGGACATGTACGCTGGAGTGGTATGGGAAGGCGAGACAGAAACTCGGAGCTACGCCACTTGCCGCATTGCCGCTGCAAGTGCGGCCCCGCTCGGCCAACCGCCCCAGCAAGCGGCCGGCCGCGCTGAGCGTACGAGTAGCCGCAGTCCTGCGACAACAGCTTAACGACGCGGACACGGCAGCGGCCGGTGCTGGCCTGGTTTCGGGGCGAATGCCGACACGGAAACCCGGAACGCCGCGACGTCAGCACCGGCAGCCGCGTCGTCGCTTGGAATTGCACCGCTATGCCCACGACCCCCATGAGTAGCAGGTCGCGAAGACCGTCCGAGTAGCCGTATCAACGCAGTGCGTGGCGAGGACCGTTCTTCGAGACGACGACGCACACACGGCGGCATCATCGTCGGATGCTGGCGTGGTTTCGGAGCGAAGACGGGACAGAAACTCGGAGCTACGCCGCGGTAGACTCGTCGCCGGGCTCGACCCCGCTCCACTGACCTCAAGCGGGCCGCGATGAGCGTAGCCACAGCGCCACGAGTAGTCGCTACAGCATAGCACGCGAGATCTCAGCCGAGCATACCCCGCATGCGTCGCGTCAACGACGCGAGCACAGCAGCTCGGCGGTCGGTAAGGTTTTTCCTTGCTACAGCGCTAGCTTGGTGTTGGAGCAAATACCGACACGGTAACCCAAGCAGCGCGACGTTAGCGCCGCCAACATCATCGTCGCTTGGCGCGGCTCCGCCGCGCCCGCGACCCCTATCAGTAGCAGGCCGCGCGGACCGTAGGCGGAGCCGTATCGATGCAGTGCGCGGTGATGTCTTCCCCTCTCGACCGAGCAGTTGCCTTGCGTCGAGGTGACGACGCGCACATGGCAGCGGCGGGGGCCAACGTGGTTTCGAGGCACGATGTCAGCACGGGAACTCGGAACGCCTTGACGCATTCAGCAACGGTGTTTTTCGCTTCGCTCAGTTCCGACCCGCCGACGTCAAGCCGGCCGGGAGGAGCGTGCCCGTATGTAGGGCCGTGGATGACGTGTTGACCGGGAATTCGCAGTTTCTCGAGACGACGACGCGCAAACAGCATCATCGTCGGACGATGGCGCAGTTTCCGAGCGAAGGTGGAACATAAACTCGGAACTACACACTGCGCACGGCCCCGCTCCACTGACCTCAAGCGGGCCGCGACGAGCGTAGCAGAGCGCTGAGAGTACAGCATAGCGCGCGAGTGTCTCGACCGAGCATCATGCACGCGCGAACATGCGCCAAACCAGCGCGGAGCGCGCAGCACGACAGGTCAACAAGTATGCTGATTGCTATCGTGGGTTTGGAGCGCGATGGCCGCTCTGAAACGAAACACAACGGAATGCCGCGACGGATATGGTAACTACGTTGCCACTCGCGCCGGCGCCAGTCCACCGACCGCAATAAGCAGCAAAGGGGCAAGAACCAGATCCACGGAGATAGTGTCGTGACCGAGCAGCCGCTTTTCTTCGCGAGGCGACAATGTGCATCGTACAGCGGTGGGTGCTAGCCTGGTGTCGAATGGTAAGCGAGGGCGGCATGGAAACTGCTCAAACCGCCTGCTTGACGTGTACTGTACGGCGGCCGCGCCCATCCCGGGAGAGAACCGCACATACAGACAATATATGCAGGGCGCCTTACTATCTACCAGCGTCAATAATGCGAGCTCAACTGCCAGCAATAAGTAAAGATGCAAAGCATGTATATCTGTTCTTGTATTAAAGCAGGCGTACGTGGCTGCTATTTTTAGCACATCAGCAGAATATAAAATAATGATACAGGGACTGGTTATTTTTTAGTTCCGCAAAATGCTGCTAAGTAATTGTATATGTTATATATCTGCCATATAATCATTAATGCCCAATTCACCAGGACCCGCAGGTAGTATGACGTGGTGCGTGGTACCTTTTGGCAGAAGAGCCCCTGCAGCGATGGATACATCGCATTGAACATCAGCAGCATGCAACGAATAGATATGTAGGGAGTTGAAATGATAGTAAGGGTATTACGACCTTGCAACGATTGCTATATATTGCTAACGGAAGCCTGCATGCTTCATTGCCTATAATAAGGGAATAATAATCAACTGGCAGAGTGGCGGTGCAGTAGTTTCAAGGTGTGTCGCCCTATTAATCACAGGCTACCAGCGTATTTGCCATCGTCATGTATTTCTTGTAATGATTCCATCTGACTTTCGATAAACACTATATAATGCTGAATCGAGCAACAGGATCCTCTATTGCCAAATTGTTTTTTTCCTGAACTTATGTATTGGAAACAGTGTGTGAGTTTTGAGTACAGCTGTCATTATTTTTAGATATGAATGCGCACATATCAACATGCCCATGCCATGCTGCACAAGCATTAGTGCTTCATGCCGCCTAGCCACCACGCTACTGGTACCTTTTGATTCTCTTCAACAAAGTTGTAGTTGGCAATGCTCTTGTCAGGGATAAAACCGTTTATTGGTTTAAATGAATACCTTTATGCAAATGCTGACTACTCATCTCTAGATTCTGGTGGTATACACCGTACGAATGTAAAATGAGATTTGCGCTCGCGATATCTTGGGCTCTGGGCTTGTTATGTTGTTTCCTACGTGCCCCGTCATGCCAGTTATGGTTCGATTTTGCAGTAAACAAGCATGCTGATCAGCAGCAGACGGCCACCCATCATTCGGGGGCCCATTGACAAGCGACTCACACCTTAATCAATGATTATGGCACACATTGCTTGCATCAAGGTAGTTTCAGCCTTATGGCCGGCACCGGGGGGGGGGGGGGGGGGGGGACACTAGTTCGTCCGATTGAATCATCACATCGGTGTTTACAGACTTTCAAGCGCACCCCATCTATGTACGTACACATGGCTATGAGCTGCTGACTGCTTAGGATGCCTCCTTGCTGCATCTGGGTTGGACGCAGGCGCGCCAGCATGCTGGATATATCTTTAGAACATGGGGTTGACGGCCGGGGCGGGATTGGGCTCCGCAGGGGTGGCGCTGGCAGCAGCGGCCGGCGCCGGGTTGCCAGGCAGGCTTCCCCGCAGGGGCTGTCCCCCCACTGCGGAGGCTGGCCCGGAAGGATCGCCCACCAGCAGGAAGTCGGGCCCCACCAGCGCGAGGTCCAGCAGCAGCTCGGCGTACACCGCGACGGCCGCAACCGCCAGGATGCCTGCCAGAATCAGCACGACGACGGATGGCGTGTGGTAGCGCCGGACCACCGCCCCGACGGCGCGCAGCCCCACGTAGGCGCCCGCCACGCATACGGGCACGTACACCAGCAGCCATCCCGCGGCAAAGTCGCCTACAAAGCTGAGCTCCAGCGCTGCCGCACTGGCGGCGAAGGTGATCATGAAGCTGGAGGTCGCGGTGCCCACCAGGGGGTGCTTCCCCAAGTAGAGCAGCAGCGGGGACAGGATCATGCCGCCTCTGCCCGCAGGGGAAACAAGGCCAACCGGCGCCAAAGAGAGTGCCACAGTCAGTAATGGACAAGATTATGGGTGACCGCGGCTCAGTTGATTGGCATTGCGCTTATCTACCACCATATATCGCACAGCTCATGCTAACAATGTGTCGGTTCAACCACACGGCGCACCAGAGAGCTCAGCTGGCTATGAGCGCTCCTCTTGTCTGCTATCTGTAGCAATCTCAACCATAAACACTCCAATAAAGATCATCGATTTTACCGTTAGATAAGTGTTAATTCGTTCTCACAAGCTCACCCAATAAGTACACACACAGTCATGGGATTGAACAAAAATACAGTACGTCTTCCTACACCTGTTGCGTCAAATGCACCAACATCGGAGTTATTAGTGTTTGATATTGCAATATTGCACATTACGCTGTGTGCCAATTCACTGACATGTTCCGAGTCATGCACGACCTAGCAAGCCAGCTGGGTGTGGCGAGCGGGGCTTACGCGAGTCCCGTGACCTGGCTTGCCACCCCGGCCGCCACAATGACGGTGCACAGGTGCCAACTCAGCTGCGGCCGCCAGCCCGAGGCAACCGCAGTCATCGAGGCCTCGTCCCGCGCATGACTTCTCTGCCGGCGCCGCATGAACACGTCCATCTGCACCATCATCATCAGCGAGAACAACAGCGCCAATGGGACCTGCGACAAGTGCATTCACAACCCAAGCGTTAGACATTGGAGAATGGTTATTTCTTATCATCAGTAGAACAAATTAATTAGTGCAGCTGTGCACCAAACCACACAGCGCAGGAGCAGTGCACTTAGGTAGTAGGCGTGGGTAGTGCGATCGACTCCTGGTGGTTTCGGAGCAGACAGCGCGGGCAATGGCTGCGGGCAAGGGCAGGCGCTGTAATGCTCCGAAACCATACAATTCTGGGTCACAATTCTGCACTGCCAACATGGCAACTAATCGCTACATAGCCTGCCAACATTAATCATTACATTTGAATAAAATAAAGTGGCCGCAATATAACAGTACTCATCTGTGTATCAGCAGCAGCCACCTATCACCGCGACAGGCAATATACCACTCCACACAACTCCATCTTCCTCTACGAATGGCAGCATTGTGCTGCGCTGAGATATAAAGCAAGCAAATGGCAAATCAAGGCATCTCTCCCTATGCTGTGCATTTCACCCACAGTAGCAACTGCGCCTGTAAGCTACGATTGCTAATTAAAACTCCATGACAACCGCGCGACCAAAGATCCCAGCATATATCCGTTTTTCTGATTCTGCGCTTTACTCCCCGCTGTGTTTGAGGTGCGCGCTGCCCGGTGCCGCAGTCAATGCATGTTGTGTTGCGATCTGGCGTCAAGGCTTGCTGCATCCTCTTTGTAGTGCGCGCATGCTTGGTCTGCTAGCGGCGGCGCGGCGACAGCGGACATACCTTCACAATGTGCAGCGTCCACCAGGAGCGCGAGAACTGCTCCGTGTAGTCAAGCAGAAGGAGCAGGAGCAGATTGACCAGCCACACAAACCCAAGCTCCAGCAGGATGATGTGCTACATGCCACAGCGGCGGCAGGGGACCATTTATCATCAGTCTTCTGCGTGAACAATGGAGTCACGAGATGATGGGCGGGAACAGCGGGGGAATGGGTGCTGCTGTTTTGGTTCTAGTCCCGCTGACTGGCGCAGGGGGGGTCCTCACAACGGGGAAGCAGTCCTCCAGTGGCGGCACCTCTGCGCAGTCTTTGCCTTCATCTCCTATACAGCCGCATGCACATGGGCTGTCAGCTGCGCACCCCCCTCACCCTCAGCTGCGCATCCAGCATAGATACTTGTTCTGCGGGGTGTAATGATAACACTGCAATCACCCGCACCACACATGTACCATTTCTCTGGGTTATCTACAGGTCCATAAACAACCAATTGCTATGCAGCAACACGTCAAAATATATTCGTGCGCTATTCGTAATGTATTCTGAAACAACAGAGAAGAAGTTTTTTTTGCATTGGGCGCATGGAGTTTAAAAACAATAATATACCGCGAACCCAAAGCGTGTTTACTCGCGGTATGAGCCGCCCTGCGACGCCTGTCCGAGATCACGTTTGCAAACAACAGCAATGGCCGAATGACAATATCCGGGCGGAACGTTGCAGATGATAATCTGCCCGGCCTGCCAGAGGTAGAGGAAACCACCGCGAAACTATAGGGAATCTCCTTATAGGAAGGCATCAGTAGGCACAGTATGACGCTTATATCAAGGGATCTTTTCTATGGGTGCTTTGACACCTGCAGTCGAGGTATGAAAGTAGATATTCCGCATGCACGTGCTATTCATTTATATAAACGATAAACACTAACAATAGCAGTTCAATTATGTTGGGGAGGGGGGGGGGGGGGGGGGGGCGTCACCGGAGCTGTCGCTTTCGGTGTTGGCCCGCATCTCTGCGCGTAGAAGGGCTATGCCCCGGCGGAGGGTGAAGACCACCATCATTGTGAGCAGCGCGGCGAGCAGCACCAGCCGGATGCCGTCGGGGAGCAGCAGGTTGATAAAGACGCCGCCGCTGTAGCCGAGCATCAGGAACGGGGTGTAGAGCGCCGCCATCGGGATGTCAATCATGCGCTGGCTGGGCGCCTGCGCAAAGCGTGGTTGTGGTCAGCCCGTACTAGCACTAGTATTACTATTAGTGCGTATTGTCGCTGAGCATATGGCCGGGCGGCGTGTCTGTGTGCTGTACCTGCGGGTGCCGTTTGTTCCACTTGTACAGCGTCACGGTGAGCCCCCCCGCGGCAAACAGGGTGTTGGAGAAGAAGCTCGCCTCCGACATCTCTGGTGCATTCAGTGCATGCAACGCGCACCAGTGTGTCATGATACAAATGGATGCATCGAATTGCCGCGAGCGAGGGCCCCGCGAAGCCGCCGACCGGGAGGGATGGGCAGGCTGAGCGCGCTGAGTGGCGCACCGAAGTTGAGGAGCGCGGCGAAGAGGGGGACGTACACGATGCCCATGCCGACACCTGCGGAGTTGCCCACCGCGGAGCCCTGCAGTGCGGTGCCATGACCCAGAGTTATTCACACAACATCTCATCTAGTAACGCCTACATGTGCTTGTAGCGACATAATAGAATATAGCAGTCTCAAGCAGGATACGCTAAATGCACAGTGGTCCAAAAAGAGACCGCCGCATATCAGGAAGTAGCAGCCGCCAGAATTATTTAATATATTACATCCACGGGCCCAGCAGAAGCGGGAGGCATCGGGGAGGGGGGGGAGGGGGGTTCCGTGTGCTTGGCTCACCAGGAACACCGCCACGAGCGATAGCAGGAGCAACGCCCAGTTCCATAGGTTGTCCGTGTTCAGTGGGCAGGGCATCGACAGGCACCGCGGACCGAGCAGGTCCAGCTCAGTGGGCATTCGGCGCATCGCTCTGGCAAGGGAGAAAATTGGCGCCGCCGGCACGCAACCGCGTCGACCGGTCGGGGACGGTGTAAAACAGTTATATACGGAGGAGGAGGAGGGGGGCGGGGTGCAGTGACTCCACGGGCTCAACTAGTAACACGTACACATGCGCAGCTGCTGAGACAGGGATCCCCACCCGGCTGCTCGTAGGACTTCGAGCAGCGCAAGGGTCGCCGCAAGCCACCGGCGCCTGTGCCCTTGGCTCCATCTCGGCGCCGGTAGGCACGGTCGTCGCGACGGCATGCCGCCGCCGACTTCCCCGCTCCACTCGAGAGCGCGGCCGCCAGAGTCACCGCATCCGACACCTCTAGCGCCCCGATGTGGGCAGTACCCGCGATCTCTCCGAAAGATATGTTCCGGTGTCTTCGTGTCACCTTCGTTCGCACTGGCGAGTTCGGGCCGGCAGCCGGTCGAACGAGAGTCGCCACCGTTTCGACCTCGACTGGATGACGTCCGGCAAGCTAGTGCGCGTCGAGTGCGCCACGTGATGGGGGCTCGGCGGGTCGGCTGCGACAGCAAAGTCGCTTTTTAAAGGGCTGCACTGTGGAGGGTCTCTTTGCAGGTGCCCGGTACGTGTGCGCTGCATGCACTACCGCCGGCTGCCTGAAGCGAGGCGAGGGGGGCAGCTTGGTGATGGCGGGGTTCATCGTGCCGGTGATGTGCAGCAGGTAGCCGTTTGTTCGTCGGGAGAATGACGCCTTACAAGTCTTTTGTACGGAAGTTTTGTGCATATGATGTTTCGATCACATAGTACGTATAAATCGATATGATCCGATAAAGGAGGATAGAATTACGAACGGTTGCACAAGGGTTTCATTTGACACGGAAGAATAGCGACCTAAGATGTT
Organism: Tetraselmis striata; assembly: GCA_006384855.1. Taxonomy (NCBI): domain Eukaryota; kingdom Viridiplantae; phylum Chlorophyta; class Chlorodendrophyceae; order Chlorodendrales; family Chlorodendraceae; genus Tetraselmis; species Tetraselmis striata. Next base: position 175,296 of record VCJN01000296.1, on the reverse strand, counting down.
TTTTTCGCCCCGGGGACAGGAAGAATAAGATGTTATCGCTAATTTGATTAAAACCCGAGGTCGTCTACTGAATCGCCGCGACGACGACCTTGCGTGACACCGCAACGGGGCCAGTATCGACCCGACGCATTCACCAGCATGGCTGTGCGGTCGGGCGGCGCGTACCGTTCCCTGCTGGCATGTCGGCATCCAGGCACAGAACGACAGCGCTCACTGCTGTGACCCGTGGCAGCTTGGCGGCTTCTTTATTTCGCCGTCACCCCAAAACATACAAGACACCAGCAGGCAACCTGCTTTCCCGACGCATCGTCTCCGTAGATGGCTAAGACAATCAAACCACAACCGAGGCATAAGTAGTGACGTATCACGTACGAATTGCTCCGTTTCTTAAGAACACCAACACAACAACGTACCAGCAACACATACGGAGTCTGTTGACCGGCCCTCCTGGAATGTGTGTGGAGTATTCACTGGGGCTGCAACGCCATCCTCCGTCACTTGTCACGGACAGAGAAAAACGACATCGCCCATGGACGGCACGAAGGATTACATCACGTCTCGATAGATGTCCCTGGGCGCATTTCATCACATCCAGCAGCCGCACAGACATATGGGTCGGGCCCCGCAGCACCCAGGCGCAGCAAACAGCGGCGTTCGGCCCCGCGGCTTCCGCTCCCTCTGCCGGTGCACGGAGGTCACCGCTGGCGCTTGCGGCCGCGAGGTGCGCGGGCGGCGGTGGGCCCCCAGTCCCCGTCCTCCTCCTCCTCCTCCTCGCCGTTGTAGCACTCAAAGTCGCCAAACATCTCCTGCAAGCACAGAGAGTCACGGACCCAGGGAAGGGGGGTAAGGGGGACATCCGGTGCTTGAGTGGTGGCGGCATGGAGAGGGGGAGGCATGGCGCGGGGGGGGACCTGATTCAGCGCGCGGTAGTCCACTTTGGTGCGGCGGCGCTTGGTGGTGAGCACGAGCCCCTCCCCCTGCTCCGCCCCCTGCGCGTCCTTCCCTGTTTCCGCAGCCAGCGCGCCAGGCGGGTCAGTCCAACGGGGGCGGGGGGCGGGAAGAGGGGCGCGGAGGTGCGGCGAGGCGAAGCTACCCAGCCACGGGAGAGTGGGGAGTCGGCCTTCACGAGGCGCAACGCAACGCGCACATGGGAGTTGCGAAGGACGGCAGCGCTGACACGTTCTCATTGACACCGTTACAAATCGTTCTAGCTACCACAATTCGACACGGTGCCGCAATCCGCAATCATGCATCGTGGCATCTTCTGCACTCTATCGGCGCTAACAACAACGAACAACTAAAAACACCGATACAGACAGTCGTCACACAGGTTGTGTCAGGAAGCTACACTCGCGCTGGTATGGCAGTTGCATGAAGGTGCCCCTTACGAATACTTCCAGGAACGCATTGTAGCCCCACCAGTAGCCCAAACTGAAATGAGGATCCCGCGGTACATGAACTGCCAACGAAAGGCCAAATGCCACAGTCTTGAATCCGGCGTTCGATCCCGCTTAATGAAGCCATTTCTGCAGCACCGAGTCGGGACCTCTGATGTCGGAAACGATCAAGGTATGCCCCAGAACAAAATTGAGATAAATAGTAGCCGAGCACGGTTAGCCGCGGGGGTGGGGGGCTCACCTGGCTGCGCCTCCGTGTCAGGGATGATAGCTCCCTGCTCCGGGTCGACCACCAGGCCCTCCTCCTCCAGCTCGCTGTCCCCCCCATCCTCGCTGCCCTCCCCGCTGCTGCAGCTGCTTCGGTCGTCGTCAGACGCGCGCCGCGCGCCGCCCCCCTCGTCCTCGCTCTCCCCGCAGCGATAGTCGCCGTCCTCCTGCACGACACAGAGGCACACGCGCAGCCTGAATTCAAATCGCACCACCTACTTGGGCTTGCGGGCGCGAAACTAATGGTCGATGCATCTCATAGAAAGTGGTTCATTTGTGGCGTACGTATCCTGAGGTGCTTCGACACGCCGACATTGGCGGCAGGCGAAGCTGGTGCCGGTGGTGTTACCGCCAATGGTGTGAATTGCAAAAGGCCAATTAACAACTCCACCGAGAGCAGTGCTAGGAGATCAACACGTGTTAAAGCGACCTACTAGCAGTGCTGGCGAATTGTACTACAGCTGTGAGAAGACGCGTTGAATTGCCGCTCAAGCCGCTGGCTGCCAGTGAAGTGCTAACCGTATAGACCGAGTCGATCGTGTTATAATATCGTTGTCGCTTTGGCTGGAAGGGTGCCGACTCGCCAGATGGAACCCCGATGAGAAGCCCCATATTGGGCGAGTTTATAGGGGTTTTAGGGTTAAAACCCTAAAACCCATGCATGCAGCCTATGAGAACATTTGCTGTAGTTATGGTATATCTTTGGCGATATTTGACCCCTGGTAAGTAGGGCAGGGTTGCATTCGCAGTGCGCTTCTTCCCGCGTCGGCACCCGTAGCGGATCCTTCAGTTCAAATGCCCGGAAGCATCGCTGTGCTCACACGCTGAGCGTCTATTCAGTGCTTTCGTAATGCATGCAAGAGCCGGCCATACCACTGAGGCCCATACGGGGCCCATCCCGCAGATGCTTTACTACGGTCACTTTCCGTGTCATCAGGTACATTGGAAGGGGCCTGAGCAGAATCGGGCGGCACACCATCGACCTGAGAATGTACATATGACGACACACTGCGACGATCATCTCTGCGATACGCGCTGACGGTTCAGTGCTCCGATGGAAACTGCTGGTGAAATCAGACGCCCGAAACATAAAACCACACTCCGCAATACATACATGAGAAAGGAATAATGCAGGCGCGCTTCCCTTTGGGCTGAGGTATGTAAAGTAAAGTAAAGCTCGCCCCGGGACGTCGGCTGAAGCCGCCCCAGCACTTGACCTCGTCCGCCAACTGCAGTCGTAGGTCTGGCATAGCCCGTAGACCATTGCCTCATTCGAACCCCGCAGGGCTAATGCATCAACCGGATAAACCCAGGACACGCCGGGCCGATATTGCCGATACATTGATCAGGAATCGATACCCTGACCTCTCGCGTACGAGACGACCGCTCAACATAGCGGACAAGGGATGTACCCTGAGGTATTCTCGCCCCATTGCCCTTTTGTGTGTTTTCCCATTGGGAAGGTATAGCACAGAGGCACAAGCCGCCAATAAAACACATGTGGTGGGCCTTCAAGGAAAGTGGCCGCGCATCCTAGGCACACCCCATCCCCCCACAGAGCCCCCCGTCCCCATCCTTTTCGCCCCCCAAAGCTAATCACAGCCGGCGAACGGGCGCCAGCGTGCGATTGTCAAGCTGCTCGCCGTCATACTGGCCTGAGGCATCCACCATAACGTAGCTTCACCACCATGACCTCGTCCACCATGACCTCACTTAGCCGGAGACTCGCACCCGCCTGCCCCACCCACCCAAGCTAGCCAGCGCTTCCGCCCATTTCCCGCCGCACCTCGTCCTCCGACGGCAAGTCCTGCCCCAGGAGCACGTCCGCCGCCGAGCTGCCGCGCCGTGCATCCTCGCCACTGGCGCCGCGCCCCGCCGGCCCGCTCTCCGGCGGGAAGACGTCCGCCCAGCCGTGCTCCAGCCCGTACTCTGTCCCAAACTCCTCGTTGATGAAGGCCAGCGCGTGGTCCTGCCGTGCAGCGGCGGGGGTTGGGGTGTTAGGGCCAGAGATGGGTTAGGGTTGGGGGCGAGGATGGGGCCAAGGAAGGCCAGCTATCCTCCCTAAGATCCCAACCCTGAAAACCCTAAAAACATCAAACTGTTACTACGGCAGGGCCTAGCGTAGGATTAGTCGCACAGGATACTCACAGGACTGCGCTTCAGCCACTAATGCCTCGCCATCATGTGTCCACACATGTTCCGAATCATATAATCATGAATTGGCTATAGTTCAAATGCGGGGAGGGCTATAGCTGCTGCCTCATCGCTGTAAAGCGGCAATAGCCTTAATCAAACCACCCACAGCTCTGCGCAATGTTACCCCCCCTCCCCCCCCCCCCTCCTTCCATTCTACCAACTGGATGTGAGCTACTGGTTGAGGTGTAGTGGGGAGGGGAAGGGGGGACAAGGGCGCGGCGTGCCTTGGCGTGGCAGGCGGGGCAGAGCCAGGGCTCAGTGTCGTCCTCCAGTGCGGAGAGGTCGATGGGCGGCTGCACACACAGCTGGTGATACGCCCTATCGAGTCCGGACAGCACGCAGGTCCCTCATGCCTCCAGCAAGGGTTGGCCGGGGGGGGGGGGGGGGGGGGGGGGGGTTCAGGTGGACCATGGGGGTGTGCGTCGCGAAGAAGCGGCCGCCGCACCTGCGGCATTCGCCGTCACATAGGATGATGTCGTTGTCGTCTGTCGACTGCGGGCAGAGAAGGGGGGATGGGGCGCGGCAAGGGGCACTCAGCCATCGCTGCGGCATGACGCTACTCTGATTACAGATTGGGCCCGCGCCTACTCCCCTCTCTGGACCCCCCCCCCCCCCCCCCCCTGTATTGGTAATTGCCGTAGCCACGTGGAAACGATGTGACCAGCAATGCCGTGCAAAGACATCATGCGGTGGCTAGTGTCACCTGTTAGCCCGTGGATGGCATCGACGCTATTGCAAGCACGGCATTGACGTCAGTGGTAAACAACACCCCAATGGGACGGGGAGGGGAGGGGACACATCAGGGGTTGCCGGCAGCACTTCGCACCTCAAAGTCGCGGCACTTGGCGCAGAAGATTTCCGCCTGGTCGAGCTCGCCGTCCTCGCCGTAGCTGGAGGCCGCGATGGGCGCGTCGCCGTCCGCGGCGTCCATGACCTGCAGCGCGCCCCGGATGTCCGCCTGGCAGCGCACCACCTTGGCGCGAGCCTTGGCCAGCTCCGCAACGGGCTTCACCTTCTCGCGGCTGCCACCCACACCTTTGATTCACTCCCTCCAGCCGGGCGCTCAGCCCCGCTTACAGACAACACCGCCCTTCCCTCACCACCGCGCCTCGGCGAACTGGTCACCCAGGAGACAGCCAACGATCCCGGCAAACCCTTCCGGTGCTGTGTGCCCCCAGGAAGGACAATGGCGGCAACCGATGCTTATGTGCTAGACAGAGTTGCTTGGACACGCGCCTAAAGCAAGCGCCAGAACGGGGCTTCCCTGGCAAGCGAGAGAGCCGGTTGCCGCCGAAGGGCATGCCGGCTGGGCGTGCAACAAAGAAGCATGGCAATGCCGGCGACTAGAAGGCACGCTTGGCGTATTTGGACGCCCGGCCACAACCCAACACAGAATGATCCAGTCCTGATGCCCCTACGAAAAGGGGCGAGCCACTGTGCCACTGTGCGCGGCTGCGCAGGAGCTTCAATTCACTGCTGCGCCGACAGATACATAAATGAAATAACAACAATGATAACATGAATGATACACCCAGAAAAAAAAACAAATGTACATCCCTTTACTTCTCCATCAGACGCCCAAACTTTACTTGCTGTTACGAGCCAGTTACCGCCCCCTCCCGCCCCCCCCCCCCCCCCCCCTCCCTCCCCCCTTTCCCCCTTTCCCCGCCGCACACAAAACCCTCCACGAGCCCATCCGCACCTGGCGCCGCGCCAGCCGTCCGCCTCGTACGCCTCCAGCAGGGCGTGCTCCCGCCGTGCCTTTTGCAGCGCCTTTTTGATCTTGGCAAGCTCCAGCATGTACTGCGCGTGCAGGCGACCCGAGACCACCGCTCAGCGGCAAGTAAGGGATGCCTAGCCCCCGAAATCTGCCACCCCGAGCTCCTCCTGTGCCCCCCCGCCGTCCCCCCGAGACTCACAAACTCACGCACGCAATGGCGACCCGGCGCACCTTATTCTGGGTGTCGGGCGTCGTGGCCAGCCCCTTGTCACGCTGGGCGGTCGTTTTCCCCCGCCGCCCGCGTGGCGGCTGCTGCTCCTCCTGCTTCTGCTGCGATTGCGCTACGGCGGGCGCATGGCTGCCCGCAGGCAGCGGCGACTGTGGCTGCGGCCGGCACCCCACCGCCGGCGCCTTGCGGTTGCCGGTGGCCTGCCCACCTGCTGCATCATCCGCTACGGAATCAGGCCGCGCTGGCTTCATGGGGCATGCAGGGCACCACCAGGATCGCAGGGAGGCAGTGGCTGCAGAGGATGGGTGCAAGTGAGGGGGGGTTAGTTAGCGATGTGGCTGGGATGGAGGCGGGCCTGCTGATACCTGTGTTTGACTTTACGGGGCCCGCTCTGCCAGCGGCGGCGGCGGCGGGCTGCTTCGTCAGATGGGGCGCCTGCCACGGGTTCTTCCGCGGCCTCCCTGGCTTGCGCTTCTCACACACAGAGTCCTCTACGCCTGCGCGAACGGCAGCGCCCTTCCTGACTTGAGTGTGTTACCTCGCTGCTGAGGGATCGCGCCGCCGCGCGTCGTGAGCGTGGCAGGGTGGAGGTGCCCCGAGGGGCGCAAACCTGACGCCGTCGGAATCTGCCTCTGCCTGCTTGTCTTGCGCTTATCAGGTGTGCCCTCGCCCGCTGGCGATCCTTGGACACCTGGTTCAGACGCAAGGGCATGCAGATGCGCAGAGGGGCGATGAACCTGCCTGCATCATATCCTGTGTTCAAGAATCATACTACAGAAGCTTTTCTTTCTCCCCCTCCCTCCACCCCTCTCCCTCTCCCTCTTTCTCTCTCCCTCTCCCTCTCTCTTTATCCCGAACATCGCTGTCTCGGCGCCGTGGAAGTGCGAATGGGCGGGTGGGCACATTCCGGGTTCTTCCGCGGCCGGCCTGGCCTGCGCTTCTGGGCGCCTCCCGCAGGTGAGGGCACAGCAGCTGCCGCGGCCCATGCGAGCCGAGGTTTGGGAGCCATGCTGGCACGGTCCGCCGAGAGATGTTTCGGTGCGTATGACCTGGTTGCTCGGCCGCCGGCTGCTGACGCCCGCTCCTTGGCGAGCGAGCTTATGCTTTGCTCGCCTGTCCGCCCGGTCGCCTGAACTCTGTCCAGATTGCGGTGCACAGAAGCCAGTGCACATCTGCGGGCGATAGACGGACCACCCGAAGCGGCGGCGCGCTATACACTTCATTCGCGTCCGATGAGCAGCAATTGTTGACGAACCGCCTCGGCCCGCCATATATATACAGGTAATTACATGAGCTAGCAGCAGAAGGCGATATCGGAAATCACAGGTACATCCATCAGGGCCTTTCTAATTGTCCTTTTGTGGTGATTTCCTAATATCGCCTTCTGCTGCTGGCGCTCCTAAGCGGCGGTTATTAGGTTCATGATGAACCCGGTTCACCTGGAGGTTGAACAGTGGAAAAGTACTAATTACAAGAACTATCGCTAAGTACTGTAAGCGCCGCTAAAACTCGTCATCGTAGAGACGCGAGTATGCTGCGCGGTCCGGCGGCCGCGACGCGCGCCGATGCTGAGGGCAACAGCGCCTGCCCGTCTGCCCGAGGGATGCCGGGCGCAAAGGACGGCAATCCCGCAAGATGTCCGCACAAGACGACAGGTTGAGTTGCTGTCGCTGGGGACAAAGGACTCGCGAGCCTCACTCACACGGAGTGCCATACGCGGGGCACAACCCATAGGTGGCGCGATGTCCCAAAGCATCACATGCCCCGCACTTGGCGGCCGTCCTTTTGCTGGTCGGCGGCCCAGCCAACGGAGGCCTCCGTGAAGCTCCTGTCGGAGGCTGCGACGTTGCGCCGTAGCTGCTGGCCGCCTGGCTGCACACGGGGTCGGCAGCGTGTTGCTGCACTAACTCGGCCAAGGGTTGCCGCGACGGAGCTTGGCGGGTCTCCTCAGGCTGATGTGACGGGAGGCTGGACTCTGCCGAGGCCTCGGTATGCTGCCCACGCCGGTTATTGCCTGCCTGCTCCCAGCTGTCGCCTTGCCCTGTCGCGTGAAGTATAAGGTGGAACCGTAGCCCGCGAGAGTTGCATACGGCGTTTGACGCCGAGGGCTTCCTAAGGCCTGCCCTTGTGCTGGAGAAGAGGGGGGTTGGCCACAGGGAGGTAAGCAATCTTGGTCCTGCACTTTGTCTTTTTGGAGGACAAAAAGGGGGTTGCTGCGCCCATTGTTGATTGTGCACTTGGTATAGATGACGTAGAGCGCGTGCGCTGCTGAGGCCGCGGATGTCAAATGTAGGTCCGCAAGTGCCTCTGTAATGCTGCTGAAGCGAGGAAGGCCGGCCAAGTCTGCGCCCCTCTCCAGCTCGATGGTGTGACCTGCACCATTAGGGCGCATGATTATGCTTCATACACTCCCAGAAATCGCACCCACATACTTGAGTACATGGGCGATGGAGGGCTATTCTACATACTTTCCATGCTGTTACTAAATAATCCATACAACATATCCAAGGCAGAGGGGGCGCGGGCGGACGTCACATACGTATTTGGAGCAGTGCGCGGGGGGGCGGACTGGTGGGCGCCAGATATATATATATAACCACGCTGGTGGTGAATTGAGAAAGCCGGTGGGCGCCAGACGCGCAGTATACGTATTTGGAGCGGTGCGCGGGGGCGCGGACTGGTGGGCGCCAGATATATATAACCACGCTGGTGGTGAATTGATAAAGCCGGTGGGCGCCAGACGCGCAGTATACGTATTTGGGGCGGTGCGCGGGGGCGCGGACTGGTGGACGCCAGATATATTTTATCACGCATGTGGCGATGGGCGTCGTGCAGGCAAGGGGTGGGGACTACCTGACGCATGGGACGCCAGGGCGGTTTTGTTTCATGCTGCAAAGGGCGACGCCGTAAATAGCAGATGCTTGCACCTGCTTCAATGCCTCGTTCAAAACATCGTTTGTTAGGTTGGAGCGCAACTTGTCGTTCACTGCCGGGATGACCGTCTTCGCAAAGTTTGTTGCCAGCTGGGGGTTCATGCTGGTGCGCGCATCGGCATGAGCGGTTCTCGCTTCCTCCCACTGCTCATTGAGCAGCATTACCTCCCTAAGAAGCTTGTGGAGGGGAGTGTTCTTGCGAAGGTTGCGAAGGTGCCGCTTCATCAAAAAGTGGTGGACCGGCATCCAGCAGTGAAGACACGGCCCAGTACTTTGCATTGTCGGTCAGCTCCTCGTTTAGATACAATGCGCACTCGGGGTAGCATTGCTGTAGGGACTGATATAGCGCCTCGAATGTCCCTTCAGAAATCTGAGCCTGCGCGATGGCGAAGTCCCTGGAGAGCTGCTTCTTGCGCTGGCCAAGGCGAGCAGCGAGATTCTTGCGAAGGTTCTTGTAAATGTGCCAGATGCGCCACTGGATGGATGCATGTCTGAATACCAGCTCAGCGGCAGCTGTTGCTCCAGGGTCAGCGTCGATGAAGATAACACCAAGGCAGATATTAGTGGCGCGTAGAAAGGTTTACTGCCACTCGTAGTCCACAGTCCCCTCACGTAGCGCCTAACCTTGCACGAGGCTGACAGTGTCCATTCCTACGCAAACGATGTATGTTAGTAACATGTGCATTACCACATAAGCTTGTTTTCAACAAAGACTAGCAATGGTGTGGCAACACACAATTGCATGCTAGGAACTTGTCCAGAGCCGTGAAGAGGCCTAGGGCCCGAATTGGGTGGTCAGGTAGGTAATGTCGTGGATGAGCAAAGAAGGAATGTCTGCGGCCCACTTTCGTTGTTTTGGGGACATCCATAATAGATGTGTCAGCCTGTTCTTGCAGTCCACTATGTAAACCACCACCCGCTGGTCGCCATGTCACTTGCTAGCAGGGTGGATAGCAGAGTGTGCGAATCATGTGTCCCACCCTTGGGCATGCCACCGATGTTCTTGATGTCCTTGGAATTGAAAGAGGTCAGCCTGCTCAGGAACGCCTGCCGGCATCGGTATGCTCTTCTCCAAACAGTAGCGAGTGCAGCAAAGAGGTATGGACGTGTTTTCAAAGTTGTGTACCGCCTCGAGAGCGATCTGGCATATATGGTGCGCCGGTAACTGGCAAGTCACGCACAAACGGCACAACGGTAGCTCGGGATGGCGGCACGCCGGGTACGCACACTGCCCGCTGGGACGATCCGAGTCGTGGGCCATGATGAAGGCCACAATCGGAACCCACTCACGCAGCGGGCACGCGCGTAGGGGGTAGGCAAGTGTCGTCCTGGTCAACGGATGCGCTATCGTGGTCTATGTCAAACGGTAGTAGCAGGACACCGGCATGATGGCGACGTCTCCACCGAGCCGACCGTCGCGCGGCGGCAGCGCGCGCGAGCTACCCGCGGCGTAAGCGCCGGGAACACCAGTGAAAAGTACTGGTTTTTGAATAACACATAATGTACTGTGGTGAACCGGGTTCACCATGAACGGATGAACCTAATAACATTTCCCTTAATATACAGCTCATGTAGCGACTAAATATACAGTCGCTGCTACATCCATGGAGATACTACCTGACCCCTGATCATTTAGCTATTACATGAGCTAGCAGCAGAAGGCGATATCGGAAATCACCAAAATAAAAGACCTGACCCCTGATACTACCGAGGTGTACTGGTGTGAATTACAAGAAGGGAAGCAATAAATCCACCTACTGCTAAAAGTGGTGTACTGGTAGTACTGGTAGTACTGCAAGGGTTTCACTGGTGCCAGTCCTGTCCCGGGGCGGGGGCGGGAAAAAAACCAGTAATACGGATCTCGGCTTGCTGTTGATACTACACTGGCTTTATTAGCGGTGGATTTCTTACTGACCTTTTTTGTAATTCACACCAGTACGGATGTCGGGATATGAAAGCACGGGTGACGGGTAACAAGGTACATTCCTTGTCCGCTTGGTTGAGCGCTCGTCTCGTATGCAAGAGGTCCGGGGATCGACTCCTGGCCAATGTATTTCGCTAATCTCGTCCCGGCGTGCATTTACCCTTCGGGGTTCGAATGAGGCAATGGTCCAAGGGCTATGCCAGACCTACGACAGCATTTAGCGCAAGATGTCAAGTGTTGGGGCGGCTTCGGCCGATGTCCCGAGTACGAACTGCCATAGTACGTGGCGAAAGAGATAGACCCGGAAGCGTCGTTCGAGATAGCCAGTGAGTTAGTAGACTCCAACTGCAGCTAGCCGCCCAACACCCACACGCACGTGCATCGTCGCCCAGCCTACAACCATCTGATGACAACAACTAGATGTGATGTGTTGTGCAATACCATAGAAACGATGTGGTATGCAATCTGTAATGCTGCTCTCATTTGTGTATATGCCTACCGTCATGCACATGTCCATGTTGTCGCACAATATGGGGCCATGGGGGGCATATTGTTTTTTATCAACCCTTGATGATAGTGTTCACAATAATCGTGCTTTACAGAAATACGATTGGCAGCTACAAAACGTTTATTGGAGGGGGGGGGGGGGGGGGGGGGGTGGTCAGAGCGGGGTTCCAAAAACTGGACATTTTTCACTGGCCTAGGGAGGTAGCGTGAGTGCGTGGCGGTTAAATTTGATTAAGTGCTCTGTGGAGACATTTCCCCCGCCTCGCCGCGCCCACGTTGCTTATTTTAATCATGTTGATGTGTGTGTGTGTGCGTGTGCGTGTGTGTTGGGGGGGACGGAGGGGGTCTCTAGCTAACACGACACATTATTAGTGTATTCCAGATGCACATCACCCCCCCCCTCGCCCCAAATGTTTGTTGGTGGCACAGTATAAGTTACATATGCACATATATACGCAACGTGTGCGCTCTTAGCCCGCTTAATCTTGTGATGGGTCTCAACGCCTTTAGCCTTTGCAATAACCTTTGCCTTTGCATTCATGCCTGGCATATATGCAGAGCGGGATCTTGTATCGCTCCTCCATGCAACGCTCGCACAAGATAAGCATCATCTTTCCGCACTAGTACTCCGCTAGCTTATCATATAGAACGCCGGCCACGAGGATATTTAGTGCCTGCGCAAATGCTGTACATATCCATGTCGCATCAGAATCAGCTAGGTTCCTTCCGTTAGGCAGCGGCCCGCCATGGTGCGGTAGGCCCGGCAGCAGCACCCCCACCAACACGTGCACGTGCGTGGTGGGCGCTGGTAACCCCTAGGACCCGTGAATAGTAAAGCAATCTCGTTTTTGCACCGAGGCACGCGGTGCATTGTGGTTAGGTATAAATGAGGGTTTTGGGCCAGCAATGAAATTGATAGCTAATCTAATGCCGGTGGGTTCATTTGTGCGAAGTCGGGAAACAAATTCCGTCCAAGCAGGGACAAAACCTAAGAGTGAGGGAAACGTGATGATCACAAGTACTTCGTGCCGTCGGGGGCTGAAACTCCGTCCAAGTTGGGACAAAATATACGAGCGGCTCAGGAAGGCTAGTTTGTGAAGAAATGTACTACAAAATAACCGCAGGGTCGACTATATAATCCCTCTGTGCTCTGATGCCTCAAGTCTCTTCTTCTCCGGCGCCGATGCAAGCTCTTCTCGCTCCTCCGTGCCACGGTCATTGCTGGTAGCTATAGACCCGGCCACTTATCGATACCATTTGGACGCAGTCTGCGAGTCTCGTCCCATGGTTTCTCTTTGAACCATGACTTCACCCCGAATTTCATCCGAGAGATTTGCGTCGTCTTTTATTGGTTGTCAATGAGGACCATCTTCAAGTTCATGTGTTTGAACGAGTGGCTCGGATGCATTGCTGTCTCGTTGCACCACACACAGAAGTTAGGCCGCAGCGACTTGAAGGCGTGGCAAACCGACGAGGCAATTTTTTATGTTGATCGCATTGTTATGTCACTCACCCGGGTTGCTTTTGGTACATTTTGATACGCCCTAACTACCATACTATAGTGATATACCTACGATAGCGACTAAGTGCATCAATATAATAATACGAATACAATGTATGAATTGCATAAATACTGAGCACCAACGCGGCCTGAGCATACACCCTAGGGCGGCTCCGCCACTTTTAGTCAGAGGGGGCGGCTCACCAGTTGACTGGCGACGTTGTCGTCAAGACACGGCAACGGGTGGGTTTACGGGGACACTGCAATAATTGCGACAGTCTCAACAGTAGAGAGACTAAAGCGAAGGTGGTGTGCATTGGTGGACGGTGCAAAGGCGATAGGCTTCATTCTTTTGACAATACAAATATATATTGGTTCATTATCACAACGCTTAGCACATGGCAGCATATAATATATCGTACATATACTCATCGCAGTGTCAGGTGCACATCGTACTAGTACTTCTACACATCACATAGTACATATACTAACTCGTAGTATACCGCACTCGTATATAATTGTCACATAATTTACTTGTATGAGCGATATGTACTCACCCGCGTACCGTAAGAGTTTTATCTCGGAAACTTAGCCGATGGCAACGCACACATACACGATCGGCTGTCACCGGCATCTAGCGGTCATTGTTCGGTATGGGGAATTTCTTTTGCCAAACGCACCCCCTAATCCTCTGGCTCCCGGGCATCTTGTCTTGGGCGACCGCATGAGTATTTTAATATTTGAAGGCCCATCCTCAAGATGTCCTCGTCGGATGAGGGCCGTTAGTCCACTTTAGTTAGGCAGGTCCGATTTAATTTTATGTTTTAGACCCCCCTATGTTTCCACCCCTACTTTATTTATGTTGATCTCGCAGTACTTAGTAGAACATGCCCAAAAGTGCATAACAACTACCACTGGCCAAAAACATAAACTGGCCTTAAATCACGACCCGTTCATACGTGAGGAGCGTGCTGGCGGATTGATTCTTCCCGCTTGCTATGCTGGTCCCCACATGCCGAGTGAATGCTAAGATTGTTTTCAACTGCAGGTGAGAGAGAACAAACTGTTCACTGAGGCCATCTGGCGGACGTATAGGTCCGATGGTAGCATGCGCGAACACAAGGGTGTCCATGTCATTAATGACGGGGCCTACCACATATGGAGAGTCAGAGACGATGGCGGGACAGAAGCCGGATGAGGCTAGCACACTTGCCCAGGCGGTTGCTGGCGCTCTCAATGAAAGTGTACAAAAGGACTCGGAATGTGTATTTGGGATCAAAAGAAAAGGTAGTGGCGTGTTCTGAAGGTATGACATAATGACGGACCCTGCGCGCGGCTGGCAGCGCCGTATTATGAGACACACACACACACACACACACACACACACACACACACACACACACACACACACACACACACACACACACACACACATGTATACATGTATGCGTCGGTGATGGCACCATGTATACATATATATGTACATATGCCGCTCACGATGTGATGTGCGCCGCATGATAATATGTACATGTGTGCGCTGCTCAGCGTCTGACTAGATATGTTCCAAACGTGCTCAATATTGCACAGCATGTTGTCGCGGTACGATGGCCTCAAATCTATCGGGGAGCGTGATGATGAATGGGAGCCACTGGAGTTGGACGCCATCGGGCGGGGGTCAGCATCTGCGGTGGTGGAAATGATCAAGCAGCAAATGCGGATGGACGCCAACCCGGATGGCCTGCCAGACGACTTCGCCGATTCAGATTTAGGTGTTGCTGACGTGCACACCAGGTTTACTGTGGCTGAGCAGCTTATCAAGTGGACATCGCGTACACATGTCCATGTGGGTACATATCTCAGTGCGGTAGATCGACAACCATCGTCAGCAGAGGAGGCGGTAGAGGAGGATAACGACTATACCAGTAGGCAAGAGGCCATGAGAGCATATCAGATACATGATAGGAAAGAAGATGTTGTGCAAGATGAAGCATGCCAGCGTTTGCAAGCCCGCGTGTGACAGGCTTGTGAATGGCTGCCCAGCCATGGCCATGGCACGATACTCTGTGAAAAGTGCCTACATATATTCAAAGTAGAGATGATGTAATGGATGCTGCCTCTTGTGACAGGGTTTAGCACCTCCCCCAGCGCCCACTTTCGAGTTAGCTTTTATTATCAGTCGACGCAGTTGCGCCCTCGCCATCACCGATACCGTCTTCACACGCAGTTTCATCTTCCGAGGAGACAAGAGATGGTACTAAGTCGTCGGTGATGGCGACATAAGTGTCGGTCTCGCCCTTGTCACAACCCATCACGTCGCCGTCGGCGTTCCAAAAGGCATATTCAGCAGCATCACAAGCAGCATGGCGCGCAGCGATTGCATGAGGCGACTCGACCATCTACGCATACGCCTCGTCGACCAGGGCAACGAATAAGGAGGAAGGAGCAGTGGAGGGGTCGGTGGTGTGTTGTGCTGGCATACTACTAGGAGCTTGCTGCGTGACGACGCCTCGTTGACCTGACTGCGCGTAGTCACCATACATGTCAAGACCTTGACACAGGTGGGGAGGGAGCATGCGGTGCCTCGCTTGCGTGCATGCACGCTTATTTGGGACGTACGGCGGTGGAACAGAAGCTGCGAGGGGCGGGGGGGGGCGGGGGGGGGGGGGGGGGGAGCGAGGAGGCGCGATGGCGACTGATGGACTCATCTGATGTCTTTTGTCGGAGGAAATGGCTTTTGTCGGAGATCTCCGACGAAACGGCTGACGGCTGGAGGAAATTACTCCTCCGACCATTCTCCGACGAAGTTACATGGCGCGAGACCGCTTCGTCTCACAATCGCAACTTGGGGTTCGCGCGTCCCATTTCCTCCAGCCGGGCGATCTGGGTGTGTTCGGTACGATTCTACGACCCCGGACGTTTCGTTTGACGAACGTAACTTCCGCCTAAAACATAACATTAAATCGGACCTGCCTTATTAGCCCTCGAAATTGACGATGACTAAGAAATACTATACCAAGAAATACCATAACAAAGACCAAGAAATAACAGACGCTAGTCGCTAGTCGCTATTCGTCAGCACTGCGCTTGCTGCTCATAATATCGTCGTCGTCGTATCATCGCGGTATATTGCTATTATTTTTTATATAATGTATATATGTATACACTGATGTACCCGTACGATGCGTAGTATGTATGGGAGTAATACGATAGGATACCGGTATTTTTGTGTCGGGGAATTATTTAATATTAAAATACTATTAATTAACGATTTGCTGGTAAGTAATAGTTCGGGTGTGCGGCGCAGCAAGCAGCGGCGGACAACCGCCTAGCGGCCGTCGCACAGTGTTTCGACCGCCTTCCGTACCGCCGAGAGGCTTCTCATAGCACACAACACCTGCCGCAACGTCACGAGCAGGAGACCATGGCGACTTTTCGCGCGATGAGTCAGCGTCTTGGCGCGGTGGCATGCGAATCGACGTGCAATCGGCGGGCGGCCTAGATAAGCTCACTAGGTACGGCCATCATGCTATGAGTTCCCGCCCGCCCGATTGTCATTCGTCAATCGTCACTCGGCTCATCGCGCCCGCAAATGTCACCCAACTCGCACTCGCCATGACTGTAGGCAACAACCGGGGGCGGAAAAACCCAACAGCCTCGGGCAATTATGGAGGCCCCATCTCGCGAGCACCTGCGGACCATCTTTCCCATGTATTGCTCGGGATTGGAGTTGGATGCGACAGTGAAGGACTTCAACATCTACCCGCCGGCGTTGACGTCTATCACGCTGCTCGGCAGCAGGCGATTCGTCATGCCAACGAAAGGTATGCTCGCCTCGAAGCTGCATGGTTGGAGAACAACCATGGATGTGAGCTGTCTGGCCCTCAGGAGGCAATCATGAAGTGTCATGCGGCGGGGTGCCCTCTTTCTGTTGTGGACCTACTACATCAAGTGCTCCACTCATCTGAAGGAGATTGCTCTCCGTGAGCTCTCTTGCTTCCCCACTTCTTGCCCTATGGAGCGCATGAACTATGTTCATAAGCGAGTGGCCACCAAAGGCCGTGCTTCTCTTAGGCATGACAATGTTGTCAAGCTTTTTCCTGCTATGTCCATCTGCGCCTACTTGCGAATTATGATCATGATGTGTTGAATATGGTCCATGATGCTCTGGTAGATGCCATTGAGCGAGGGTGATGACATGCTTGATGAGCAAGGCGAAGCACCCCAGCACCCCCAACCGATGACGCCATTCCTCTTACCTAGAGTGATGTTGGGATGCTACCTATCTAGAACTGCTAATCAATGTTGCCATTCTCGACCACCCTTGGTGTGATTTGCAAACTCCTTGATGCATTCCGCACACTGCAGCAAATAATCCTCCGCATCCATCTTCAGACCAGGGAAATTTAAATTAGGGGGTATTAATTAATATATAGTAAAATACGATCATTTTTATTACAGTAATTTACTCCTACCAGCAATAATGAGTCGTGGCTAATCGTTAGGGGTACAGGTAGCGGTAGTAGTAGTCGGACTACGAGTATCCGTAAACGGGGCACCGATTTAAATCATCGTGATTTTTTTTTAAAGAGACTCAATGATATCTTATTTCTGCTATCTCCAGGGTTTATTATTATTGCCGCCGATTATTAGGCCTGTATGACACGGGACGTGCTCTACCGGTAGACCGCCCTACCGCCGTAATTTCTTCACGCACAGCGCGCCACGTCGCAAAAAGTGCAATTCGTCCGTAGAGCGGTCACCCCTAGAGCGGTAGACCGGTCTAGCATTTCGGCGGTAGGGTGGCATCGGTAGCTACCGATGCCACCCCCCGCTCTACCGCTCTACAGCTCTACCGCTCTGTTTTGAACGCGGCACCCTTATCGCTGGCGAATCCACCTTCATCGCGCTACCCCTCGCTCGCCTGCCGCTCCCTGTAGTCCCACCGAAACTTCGCGCGGGCGGTACACAGATTCCACGCCTCACGGCCATGGCTGCGCGCCCGGAATCGCCCCGCAAGGCGCCACGGGCGGCCGGTCAAGCGGCTAGTCAAGGTGTGGATCCTTTCGGGCGCCGTGCGTGGGCGCCGGGCGCCATGCCGTTGTCCCAGCGGCACGTCTCGCCATCCGGTGCGCCCAGCGGGGCGCTGCCTCCTAGCGTGTCTCGACCGGAAGGGCATCGCCCCGCTGGTCTTGCTGACCCGTCTCCATCTGGATCTCATGTCGCGGCGGACAGCGGTCAACCGACTTGAGCCCAGGAGACCGAGCGAGCAGCAAGTGCGGCTGGTCCTGCGATGCTCGGTAAGGCGGTAGCGCCTAGTTTGACCGGTAGAGCTGTTCCCGTGTCATACCGTTCTGAGGGCTCAAAAAGGAACTGAAAAAGTGAAAATACTACATGGTGATTGGCTAGTCGCCATTTGCTTTTTGCGACGTGGCGCGCTGTGCGTGTAGAAATTACGGCGGTAGAGCGGTCTACCGGTAGAGCACGTCCCGTGTCATATAGGCCTACCAGGTATGTTGCTACCAGGTACTGGATGTATGCGGCTGATTATGTGCTGATGAGTGATGACGCGGTGCTCGTCGTAATCCTTTACTGATCCTTACTAAAACCCGCTGGAATAAACGGGCGGTACTACAGGTAGCTAGGCTAGGAGCGAGTCGCTACCCTGTACCCGTCCGTACTCGCTACTCGCCAGTCGCAAGTCGCTGTAATCTGGTCGCTGTAGCGACTAATCCTTTACTGATCGTTAGCTGTCGCCCCTGGAGTCCCAATATCATACTCGCTGTGATAGCGGGTTTTGGGTCTCTAGGGTTTTAAATCCTAAAAATCCTACAGGTAGCGAGTCGCGACTCGCTACTACTCGCCAGTCTCTATCTTTTGGTACCGTGTAGCGGAGGTCAGTGCCGGGTATTTTCATGGCAGTGTTTTATTAGACGGTGATCTAACAGTGTTGGAAATCCCATCACTAGCCTTTAATTAGTCTTGCAGAATGCTTCGGCAATTCGCTTGACGGAGCGTGGCCTACCAGGGCTCTCCGTAAGTGGATTGCTGCCTAAACGGCCGTCGTACAGCAGACGCTACTGCAAGGCTTTCACTGCATCCTGTCCCGGGGGCGGGGAAAAAAGAGCGGAGGGCGCTAGTGCGCGCGTACTTGAAAAGCTATCTGACGCGCAGAGCAAAACTTTGCACCAAGAAGGCCATCCCATCTTGGCCGGGCAGTCGCTCTGCTGGCGGATGACTCCCATATATGTGATGAATGTTTTCTGGGCAGTGGTACTGGTACGGGTCAACACGGGTTATCAGCATACCGGAAAAATCATTATAAAAATCATGCTAAAAAATCATGGTTGGAAAAATCATTTTTGAAATATCATTGAATTTTCAGCACCTGTGTTTTCAGATACACCTACAGGGCAGCCACCTGTGCCATAAGCACAATTTATTACATAAGGGCTTTCACAAAAGCGCACTACAAACAGAACTAACTTCAACTGTGAAAGGTTGCCAGCAAAAGAGAGACATAAGCCTGAAACCAAGGTCGAGCCGGAGGACAGGGAGCCACCTGTGCCATACCTGACCATATCCGGTAGAACATGTGTCCCATATGTGTACTTTGATGCCTCAAAATCGCTGGTGCAGTTAGATTTTCCCAGGGTGGCATCACTGCGGTGCATGATGAGGGGAGGGGGGGGGGGGGGGGGGGGGGATTTGCATGTTATCCTTACATGGCACACCGGTGCCAATAACGTGCTTGTGCTAGAGATAAACTGGCCACTCTACTTGTGTGCAGTCCACCCCAGCGCCTTCAAATGCCTTGCACTGTGAACGGCAAAGCAGTCGCGGGCCATTAAGTCGTAGTCGGATAAGCCTCCTAGCCTAGCGAACCTTGCTTGTTGATGCTGCTCTATTAGTGCGACTACGGCGGCGGCTGACGTGCTGGTGGCCCACGAACGCCCTCGCACGTTGCCATGTTCTACTCTCATCATAGGCGGTGCGTGGGCGCTCAGAGCCACCACGCTGCACGAGCACCAACCCATTCGCCGGCCTCATTCCGCTCCCCACGCCCGCCCGATGCTGACTCAGCCGCGCCTTCCCGTTGCGCGAGTTGGCCGGCCTGGTCTAGGAAGGGAAATTCTGGAAATCCGGATCCATGCCAGCACGGATAAGCGTCAGCCGGTTTTGGAGGCAGAGCATCCGCGCATAGAAGCGCTCCACATCGGAAGTGCCCCTGTCGCGTGTCACACCCTTCACGCCTCTCATCTGCACAACATCACACATATGATGGCAATTATTCTGGTTGGCTTGGCAAAGGGGAGAGTAGAGCAAAGGCTGAAACGGGAGGGGGGCGGGGGGGGGGGGGGGGGGGGGGCTCACGGAGCCTCTTTGAGCGGCGCATGGTGCGCTCAGCCCCCGTTTTCGGCATGGACGCCGCAGCCCGTACGGCCGCGCTGAAACCGTGCACAATCGGCTGAAGCACATATGCAGGAACCGGCCCGGCGCGCTGGGCATCAGCCGCCATTGCCGTCGCGCAGGGAATACCTCAGGAGCACCGCCGACCGCCGACCGGGCGCTGGACTTCCACGAGCGCCTGATGAAGGTGAGCTGGGCGCCTGCCCTACGGTTGCTGAGGGGGAGGGGGTGTGGGCAAATGCATTACGCATTCGCGGTCTAACGCGAGCGCCCCCATGGCACCAATTATTAGTCTAAAGCTGCTAAGAAGGGTAGCTATGGGTGTTAGATATGAGAATGTACGGGCGTTGGTGCTTGTGTGGCGTGTGTGCATACTTAGGATGAACAACGCATGGTGTCCTGTACCGCGTGTGCGGTGATGTGCACATGCATCGGCATGTCTGGCTATATTGCGTGCTGCATCGAATGCCTACTGCTTGCTCAACTCATGGAGAACGAGCTCTGGGACCCCGAGGCGCCAGAGCAGATGATGCGCCGCCAGCACCGCGCTCAAGCGCGATTCGGCGCGGCGTTCGGCGCTGCTGGCGGCCGGCATCGACTACGAGTAGCAGCGCATCTTCCGAGCAAGCTAGCGCACATCAAGTTTTGACCCCCCCCCCCTCTTCTGATGCACCCACCGGTGCCTGTAATCTTCATTGTCCGCTCCTTCCCCTATCGCTAGTGTGATGCCTGTCACTCGCATGATAGCGAGGCTATAGGGGCCAGTGCTAGGCTGTAGGGGCCGAGGCATGCGCGGGGCTCGCTTGGGGGGTGCACCCGCGCGCAAAGGCGGGGCGCATGGCTAGGAATTGGAGAGGGGGCGTTGGGGGGGGGGGGGGGGGGGCATATGGTGACATGATATCACCCGAGGTAGTGCCAACCATGAATGTGTGTGTGTGTGGGAGGGGGGGGGGGGGGGGGGGGGGCATTTGATTACAGGATGCCAAGGCAATGCTGTCGCCTATCCAAATTAGTCACTGCACTTGGCGGGGGGGGGGGGGGGGGGGGGGCGGTCGGGATGCTGAGAGCAGCTAAAGGGCACCCTGAGGCGGGACACGAGGAAGAGGGGCTGGTGATTGTGGAAGAGCGGGGACCCGCCTGCCTGCCAACATATCATATACTGCACAGTATCTCTTGCTTCACTCATATTTCACATCACTAGCTTAGCTATAGTGATGCCCTCCCCTCCCAGCACAGCGTACGCACAAGCCTACGGTAATTTGTGACCCCCGGTAATTCCAATTAGCGGTTAGTAGTCGGTCATGCTTGCGGCTGCCAATAGTTATCCGCCAGAAAATGAATAAGCTAATGATCACGTGATGGAAGGAAGCGGGGCTGGAAACGAAAGAGGGCCGGCCGTAGCTTAAGCTATGATTTCACTATGTGTTTGAGTGTTTCCCATCGAGGTTAAAGCTAGCATGCCGTAAGAGCAGCTCGGTCTGGGCAGTAGTGAAGCGCGGCCGACGAGCAAGTTGTAACCGATTTCAATTGCAATTTTGCATCAGCTAGTTGGCCCCAACACCGCTCCACCGGCGCTTAGCGTAGTATTGAGGCTCCATGTGTGTTTATCATATCCCAAATCCCGCGAAGGTGCAGAAACTTCGTAGCAGGATGATCCTCAAGGAGAATTTGCTACTCTCGACATATGTATTCTTCACCGTCCAAGGCCCCTGCTCTAACACCTCACGGACAAAGTTCTGGCAATCTTTCATATCATGGTCAAACCGCCGTGGGAGATAGCCGGCTCTGTCGCAACATGATTGCGCGCCGGGCGAGTGCATGCTGTACTTAGCGCTAGTGTCTAAGGTGTCGAACGTGCATCGCAAGATCGAACCGACGAGCCCGCTGATCACTCAGGCGGATTTGGTCAGATGATTTTGTCCCCTAAACAACATTTAATAAGACATCAAATCATGATCGCCCTGATAAAATGTTCAAATAAGACGCAAAGAAATATCAGATGATCAGAGCTACGACGGGGTCCAGGTACTACGTAGCCAGCCGGTAGTACGGTACCTGTACAGAACAAAGTTATTATTGTGCAGTATGCACTACTGCATACTGCGTTATTATGTAGTGTAATAAATGATTTAGTACGTACAGTACGGCGTGTAGCATATATTATAATGGCGCGGCGCATTGATGTGGTGCACTGGCATCCCCATATAGGTAGTACCTGTAGCAGAACCAGCAGGGTCAACAACGCGTGGCAGCGGGGCAAAAGGCGCAAAGCAATGCTGTACACATGTTATGTGCTACACGCAACTGTGGCACTCTACTGGCAGTATGGCGCCGGTATGTACTTTGTCTGTGCATGTGCATGCATCAGGGGGGGGGGGGGGGGGGCATTATTACACATTCACCGTCACAGCATGCTGTCAGCGTGCGGTACATCACCATATCACGTAGCACTGACCAGCCAGGCTCTACAGCAGGCTGCTGGCACATGCAACCGGATATTGCCGCCTGCTGCCCCAGAACCAGTAAAGTGATGGGCAACATACGGGTAGATACCTTGAAATTCTGCTCCATGCCACTCACACCAACGGCGTATAAACTGCGTCTGCAAGAACAAATCGCGCAGGTTTTACAAGGTGTGCACTAGCAGCCAGTTGTGGCTGTGTCAACCGCGCACCGGGCGGCCGACAATGGCAAGTGCGTCGCGGGCTGAGGGCGATGGCCTGTCGCCGAATCTAGTTGCCCACTCCCAGCGGTACGCCTTTGTGATCTGTGTTCGATAGTGCCAGGGGCATCCGTGTGCCAACGCCCAGCGCAGGACGTCCACATCGCCGGTGTTGGTGGCGGCCTCGATGCTGGTCTCCGGGTGCCAGGTGCATCCATGCGCCATTGCCCAGCGAAGCGTGGACACCCGCCCCCGGCCTGCAAGTGCTAGGCTGGTGCGCGGATGCCAGGGGTAGCCCATGGAAATGATGAGCTGGAGCACACGGGGATCCGCCTCCCTTGCTGCTCGCAGCGGCAGGTCTTTATGCCACGGGGCGCCGTTCTGCAGAGCCCAGCGCAGCCCTTCAAGAAGGAAGGTGCCGTTGGTCTCATTGCGGCTTGGGCAGCGACAGGCGCACGAGTTCATGAAGTCCAGCACTGAATCGGGATCCCATGGGCAGCCCGCCGCGATGGCCCACCGTAGCTCTGGCATCCGCTGGGCAGCGATGAAGGTACAGCTGGCAGAAGGATGCCATGTGCAGCCGTCGCGGATGGCCCACTGCATCGCCTGCAGGTCCCAAACCTCTTGGCCACCGTAACGCGCGCAGAATCGCATGCTGGTGCCTTTGTGCCAGGAGCAGCCACGCTCCCGCAACCACCGCACCATGGCCACGTCGCGCTCTGCAGCGCGCATTGTGAGGGCGTCACTCATCGGCACGCCCCGCGCCATGGCCCAAGCCCACAGCACATCGTTCATGCTGACTGTGGCCTCCCATGTGACGATGAAGGTGTCCAGGCAGCCTTCTGACGCCAGCCAGTCAAGCGCTGGCCACGCTAGTGCGCGCACGGCGGAGGTGGTGATTGCTGCCGGATCCCAGCAAATCTGCTCCTTCCGCGCCCACTGCCGACATGGAAGGGACACACAGTCAGCGTGCCCGAGTGGTAGCAAAACCATTCATGTCCCTGCCCCCAACCTGCCGTCATACTATGCTGATGCCATTGATATCCGAGCCACCATCAGATGCACAATGACGCATTGCTGAGTCCCCTAGCCCCACGGGAAATAATCTGCGTACCTTGAGAACATCCAGGTGGCTGCGCTGTGCTGCGCCATGGAGCAACGATTTGGCAAATGTGCAGCCATTATCGATTGCCCACTTGAGGACATCTAAATGCCCGCTTGTGGCGGCATTGGCAGTGGTGCGCCAGTCCCATGGGCAGCCATGGTCCTGACACCAGCGCAGTATTTCAAGGTGGCCGCCCGCGGCTGCGCTGCTGCACACACCACTGTCCCACGGACAGCCTTGCTCGCGGCACCAGCGCAGCGTGTCGAAGTGCCCCCCAAGCGCTGCCTCTGCGCATGTGCGGTGACTCCACTGGTATCCCTCGGCAACCAGCCACTTCAGCACCCTCAGGTGCCCTCCCCGCGCAGCAGCAGCCGTCGCCTCAGTGCCCCAAGGGCACCCCCACTCCTGCAGCAGGCGCAGTATATCCAGATGACCGCCCTCCGATGCACTTATGAATGCCTCCGCTCCAACTGCGCAACCGTCTTCCATGGCCCACTTCAGGAGCGTGAAATGCCCGCCTCTGGCAGCGGCCGAGCATGCCAGCCGGCTCCAGCCACAGCCTTGTCCCCGGACCCACTGCAGCAGCTCGAGGTGCCCTCCGCGGGCGGCCGCCACGCAAGTTTGGCAGTTCCAGTGCGCTCCTTCACGCCGTAGCCACTTCAACAACAGCATGTGACCGCCCTTCGCCGCCGCAGCGCAGACTTTGTCGTCGTCTGTCCTTCTGTGGCCCGGGGAGAACCCCCAGCGCACAATCTCCAGGTGCCCCCCTGCAGCTGCTGCTTCCATGAGCTCCACACCCCATGTGTAGTTACGCGCCAAGGCAGTTTGTAAGACCTGCTGATATCCTTGCCCTGGTTCAGACCACAAGCAATGGCATTGCGCGGCAAACGGTCAGAGTGCCACAGCCATTGAATTCCGGCCACAGTATGAATGCGGATTAAAGAATGTCACCGCATTCTTTCGTGACTGGCATACTGACTCCGCACTATCAACTGACATCATGGTGGCGCCCACAGGGTGCTTTACAAGCCCTATGGACATAACGCCCATTCTGTGCATGCCTGTGAGTAGAATTCTAGCATCTCGCTCTACTGTCGAAACCATCCACAATAAGTCGATGGGGAAAAGCAAGCCGTGCTTAATAAAAAACATAATGTACGGCGGGGTATTCCTGGCTAACTATAATACGCCGGACTATATATTCTTGAAATTCATGAGGGCTTTCACGACTCACACGCGAGGCAACTTCGGCGCCCAACCTCGGAGTCGCTGACATAATAACAGCGGATCATGGTCCAGATCACATACACTTGTATCGATGTTGCTTGCCGCTGCAGTAGTTCCGAAACGATAGAGCCGCCCGCCATCTCTTCCCGCCACGGGGCCACGGCGACAGTTCTTCGCTTGTATCATAAAAAAAAATGATGATGATGATGCTACATTTTTCGATACGTCCATCCCAAACACTTGCAGCGTGGCGACTTCTATCTGCCCACCGCAGCTTATACTATCTCCTCCGCGAGTGAAGATACTCGCCAGCACGGAATAGCGAATGCGATATATATTATATATACGTATATCCACATGTTAGTTTGGTGTGAGACCCTGGAGCCTACCTGCTGCGACGATCAAGTTCTTCTCGACGCTCCAAGGGCAACCTTGGGCGACGGCCCAGTCAATCAACTGCATGCTGCAGCACAGGTCGCGCGGGCATAGGCGGCGTGCCGCCACCTGTCCTTTGTCCGCGTCGAAGCGCGAGACTGCCACCCGGAGCTCGCGGCTCACGTGGCGTATGAAGCCGCGCCCGCTCGGCGGTAGCTCAGCCACAATTGCGTCCAGGACTTCTGGGGGTAGGTCGATCAACGAGACATGAATGGAGCGGGGCTGCTTCGGCGCAGACAAAACCTTGGGCTCCAATTCGTCGGCCATTAACGACTCTGGCCTCCTGAGCTTGGTGCCACATTTCGACGGCCCGAGAAGCATGCCTAGCGAGGACATCGCCGCCGACAGTACGGGGCCGTTGGTTTGCGCTCGGCCGTTTTTCGGAACGCCACACGGGGGCGGCGAGTGGACGGCTTTATCCCTGGATTTGTGCGCAGAATGTGGGATACCGAGCGCGGGCGGCTTCATCATCCTCAGCGAGCTGGCAGCGGGCAGGCGCAAGCCAAGAGCTCAGAGGTGGTTGCTGAGGTCGGCGCTATCTAGGGACACCAAAAGCGAGCCCGCTTGCTGGTCTATACGCTGCGAGGCTGGGAAAACTGCAACGGCTGTCATTCTTACCCTTCATTCTATATTGTGTTCTGGTTTTCTGTAACGACTAGCTAGAAATCGACTTGCACAGCTAGCCGCAGGGACAGCTAGAGAGAATAAGGGGCTGCAGGCACTAGCGACTACACGGTGCTGCTACGGGGACCTTGCGAATAAGGATCACGATGCTACGTAGTAGGGATATTGACTACCCGTACCTGTACAGGTACCTGCCTGGTACGACGCGTTGCGCGCTTTTTCCCGCCCGCCCGGAAAGGACGCGCTTCGTGCTAGTGTACTACAGGGCACTACTGGTCGCGTCGTCCGCTGCCGCTGCTCGAATGTATGTCGTAGCGACAATACAGATACTGGTACTGTGTTTTTCCGCCCCCGGTACAGGACTACCAGGGCGCCAGTGAAACCCTTGCAGCGTCTACTGGTATCGACGATGTATCGCAACCTCCGTCCTGTAGAGCGGCACCCTTTACCGGTCTCACCGGTCTCCGGTATACTGGTACGAATAGTCGAGTGTTTTAAATATCATCGATTTGTGTCATGGTCTTTTAATATAATTATATCAGGGCTTTAACAAATGCGCACCACAAACAGAACTAACAGCAACTATGAAAGGTTGCCAGGGAGAGAGAGACATGAGCCGCCTGGTCTTTTATTTGCGGTATAATAGTGGGTAGCTACGTGGCTGCCTTACTACGACTGTTCGAGTGTGTACCCTGTACCCCGCGCGTACTAGTACCATATTACTGGTTCTTCTTATTAGGCTGTGGTTACGATTGAATATCCCTGTGTATCCCCATGTTCGTGTAGGGGAGAAATATTAAGGAGAAATACCGGTACTCCTCCCGTACGGGACGGTATGCTTTTATCCATTTCAATGTACAAGGCCCAGTCAATTCAATGTAAACGCGCACTACAACAGAACTAACAGCAACTATGAAAGGTTGCCAGCAAAAGAGAGACATAAGCCTGAAACCAAGGTCGAGCAGGAGGACAGGGAGCCAAGAACCAAGAAGGAGCCAAGGGAACCACGAAGTCACTTAGCTGCCAGGAACTTAAGGAACCCCCGCCCCGGGGTAGGCTATCAGGCGCGACGAGGGCGCTTGCAGCCAATGACCCGGGTCATAGCAACACATGCCGACGAGCGACGCGACGCAGGCGCAGGAGCACCATCACGTGCCGCACGCGCGGCCGCAACCCCGCCAAGAACGTTGTCTGCATGTGCCATGTTGATGAGCAAGGAGAAACGGCGGCGCCACGCAGACAAGAGCTGGCCGATTTTTTGGCCAGTGTGAACTTGGCTAGCTTTCGCGAGCTCCACCAAGAAAGCCTCGGCGTGTGGGGCCAGCGAGCCAAACTCGGAAACGGCGAAAGGAACAAAGCGAAGCATACCGGCAGCGTTTCGGACACCCTCGTCATACTTCTGGATTTTGCGGCGCTTTGCAGCCCGCAAAGCAGTCGTTGGATCCGAGGTTGACACGCCGAGGATAGGGGCAATGGTGGTATCGACAACAACCGTGTTTCCGCGGATGCCGCCATACCCAAAAAGCCCAACGTCGGCAGGCCTCCCGTCGCTGCCCTTCGGGAGAGAAACAAGCACCGACGGGTCCGTGAGGATCTGGACACCCACGCCCAGCGCGGACTTCACGTCGTGGCAAATGTCGGAAAGGCCATGTGGCGCCCACTCGTGTGCGGCGTGATTGGAGTCGCCACCAGAGCAACGTGCCACGTGGTCAGCGTATGCAACCGCCCAAGTTGAAGGAGTGAACTCCACGCCAGCATCCTCAAAAAGGGCAAGCCTACCTTGTACCGAGAAGGAGCAACAAGCACAAGAGCATGGCTCGCCAAGGGAGAGGACAGGAGCCGCCGGAAGGCCAAATGGGCGGCAAGCGGCAACACGGAACATGGAATCGTAGTACTCAGGGGAACGTTCACGGACTTCACCCAGGCGACCCTCATTTGGAGGATCAGTCACCGGGAACGCCGTCGCAGCGCGTAAGAGGCGGCCTGTAAGAGGCGGTTGCTGTCAGGGCCGCTTGTAGGCATACGTGCAGCAAGCTTTGCGAAACGGACCGTGTGAATGCGGTGGCTCAGGGTTTCCTGTACTTTCCGCATAGACGAGTGTCATTATACTGGTAAGATTACATGATAAATACATGGTTTTACAGTATAATTACCAAGTCATGCGGGAGCCTAGT
Organism: Tetraselmis striata; assembly: GCA_006384855.1. Classification (NCBI taxonomy): domain Eukaryota; kingdom Viridiplantae; phylum Chlorophyta; class Chlorodendrophyceae; order Chlorodendrales; family Chlorodendraceae; genus Tetraselmis; species Tetraselmis striata. The sequence goes on along the minus strand of VCJN01000296.1, from coordinate 146,988 downwards.
TATACTGACGGTCCAGAAGCCCTTCGCTGAAGCGTCGATCCCTCTAGATACGAGAAGTTGATTAGCTAATTAGGTGATCGGGATACGAGGGTGAAGGGCAGCGGATGTAATTAGGCCCCCGCGTTGCTCGCGGATGGCTGCTCCTCGGCGTCGCGGAGCTCAGGAGCCGCCGGCGCAAGCGCCGAACACATATTCCGTCATGCTCATCTCGTGCGCTTCCCCACTACGATCGTTAATTCAAACAACGCCACCACACAACTTTCAACGTCTTCTAGCTAGTCTTAGACTGCCTTTCCATGGTCTCTACATCCATTATGCTGGGCCAGTTCAAGAACACTGCGAATTTGAAGGACGAGAATCGACAGACAGTGAACAAGTACCAAAAGCCTATCGCTCTCTTCGCCAAGCACATGAAGATGGTGGCAATCGACGGGACAACAATCGTCGACGTCACAGCCGGAACCGGGACAACCGCAGTGCGTGACGGGTGCAACCCGGGTGAGTGACGTATTGCGATCAACATTAAAGATTAACACTTTGTGCGGTTTGCCTTGCCTTTTAGGTCGCTGCGGCCTTTTCCGTATGTGGGACCATATGCATCCGAGCTACTCGTTCACACACAGGAACTTGAAGACGATCCTCGTTGACAACCATAAGACGCAAATCGCAGGCATGAAGTCCAGGCTGGATGACCTCGTGGTTCAAAGAGAAGCCATGGGACGAGACTCAAAGACTGCATCTCGATGACTTCGAGAAGTGGCCGGGTCTACCCCTTCCAATGACGGAGGAAGAGGAGCGGGCAAAGCGCCAAGCGGCGGATAAGAGGAGAGTCGAGGCGGCAGAGCGTCGAGGGAATTATGTGCTCGAAGATGATGATATGTAGTACAATTCCGCAAAATTAGCTTCTCATATACTTTGTCCCGGCTTTGACGGAGTTTCAGCCCCCGACGGCACAAACTACTTGTAGCCATCACGCACGCACGTCCCCCTCGCCCTCATGTTTGTCCCAGTTTGGACGGAGTTTAAGCCCCCGACGGCGCAAACTTCTTGTAGCCATCCCGTTTCCTTTACTCTTTTGATTTGTCCCTGTTTGGACGGAATTGGTTTCCCGACTTGGCGCAAATTAACCAACCGGCGTTCATATTAGCTATCAATCCCATTGCTGCCCCAAACCCTAATTTAGACCTAACCACAATGCACCGCGTGCCTCGGTGCGAAATAGGTTGTATTGTTGTTTAGAGCATGAAGGAGGGCAACAACGAAGCATTAGTAATATGCCGATGGCAACCAACATATTACATAAATAGAATAGAGGGCATGGCGTATCGGCATGTGGGAGATATTCAGCTATTTGCGGAGGACGTCATCATCATTGCCACGAAAGGGTTCACCCGGGCGGGGCGGTTGAGCACATACGGGTCGGGACGAACTTAAGGAATCGTAACGACATGAACTCTAGTACCGTGTCAGCAAGGCAGAGACGGTCAAAAACGTTGTGTAAACTCGGTCTTGTCGCTCGAGGAAGAGGACGCTGCGTCGGGTCAGGCACGTTCTTGAGACTTATCAAACACTCATCTGGCAGCAATGCCATGTAGTCCGCGGGGAGATATTTGGAGACAAGGTCCCTTCACGTCGTGCAACCGTCCAAAAACTTGCCGGTGCCAAACTTGCTTGATCGGATCAAGTTGATCCACGTATATTCCAAGATTTGTTTGGTGTCCACCCATTTGGTGATGCATAGAGCGGCTTCGTCTTGTGGCATGGTGGGACCCTACTGCGTGCCTAACGGGGTGGGGGGGCACGGCGGGGGGTTGATGTGACACTGCGACGATGCGTTTGTGGATGGAGCTAATATGCAGACGGGCAGCGGGACATGCCAACGCGGCGGTACATAATCAGATTATTTGCGTTTTCTGCCATCTGGGTACAATATAGTCGTTTCACTACATACATACTGCTGGATAGATGTACGGTACACTACTGTGTTGATATACACATCGACGTCGTAGATATGCCTACTGTACACTTGTGTATTTCTTAGTACCTTCGCTCGAACATCAATACATGCACGTGCTTGTAGACTTGTAGCGCAGTGGTCACCGATCGTTTTAAAGTATTCGGGTATCGGCCCAACGCACCGTCTTTAAATTTAAATTAACAGGACTTCAAGCAGCGTATGCCAGAAAAGGAAATATTTCCCGGAAAGGGGGTATGAAAGCAAACCCCCCCCCCCCCCCCCCCGCCCTCTCGGCCCTCCCGCCTCCTTTTCTCCCCAGAGTATCCGCCACCTAAAACAAGATATAATCTGAGTCGCCTATCAGATGCTGCCAGCAAAGACAGATATCTCGCCGACGATACAGATCGATACGACCCGAAATTTAACCGCGAGTACGGGCGGTACAAGACTACCCGGGTACGAGTGCTCGGTGGCGGGGGTCCCATTTCCCTCCGGATTATTTTAGAGTGTGTCTGTGAGATTGTGGGACCCCCGTGGACCTGGGTTTTCTGGAAAACTGTACGGGAACGTACCATGTGGGTACACGTCAGCATTATCCCGTACCATCCGGGGGCCTGGGGGCTGGCCCACACAGCTCGCCGCAGGCGCCGCTCCGAAGAAAAGCACCGGTGTAATGCACATTTTTCACTAAATTTCTCAGTGAAATCCCCTGTATTTCAATTACAATAACAGATAATAAATTGACGCAATAAACGCCAACAATCCTATAGAACTAGTCCACAGTAAGCTCGTCATCAGATGAATCTGAGTCATTGCTGGCATCCACAGGAACCTCTAAGGCCCGTGGCAGTAAATTCTTTAGCTTTGATGTGAATGCTGCAGACTGTTGAGAATAGAAAGGTCTAAAATCATAATGTGTAAGGAGCTCATCTTTTCCTGGAAGTATGGCTGACCATCATGATGAGTAATGAACCATTCTGGATCGTCATGAAACACTAACTTCCCCTCAGCAGTGCCAAATATCCGCATCAAATACTCAGCTCTGTGAGGGCTCATCTTCAACGACTTATCGCCACCAGTTGCTACATCGCCTTGTTGATAACAACACTTCAGAAACATCAGCTGGGTCTTGGTTTGGCGCGGTGAGGGCTTTGGTGCAAGGGGGGTACCTGCTGGCGCCTTGGGCTTTGGCGGGCCTCCTCCTTTCTTCATGGCAAACCCGGCTGGACAAAGTGGAACTCTGAATGCACTCTAGCTATGTGCTTCTGCGAAAGGATGCTGATGCACACCATGATAAGAAGTCCCCTTAGGCTGCATGGTGGGGTTTGGCAAGCCATCATCATCTGCACCGTTGTCCTCATCGCTGCCTGATGGATCACCAGCATCACAATGCTCCTTCAAAAAAGATGACAGCCCGTTGGATGGGTTAGCCAGCACGCGCTTCATGATGTCTGTTGCGGATTCATAGGGCACAGTCCGCTTCAAGTTGTTGCGAAACGCTACAATGCCTCCGTCTGGACAGTGTGGGCCAGCATGGTGACGCTCCACAGCGTGTTGAGTGCGGTACATGCGGTAGCAACCATCCTTGTTCCACCAGTGTCCGCGGCTCCGAGCCTTCATGCCCTCCAATCGCTGCCCCCGGAGCGCTGCCTTGGCTTTCATGTTGGGAGAGATTTCCTTTCTCTTTGCCTCGCGCAAAGCACCCAGGGCTCGCTTTTCCTTCTCACCATGGATGAGCAAGGGCGTCGGTGCAGCGCGCCCAGCGCCAGACAGTGGCGGTGGCGCGTTGGACCATGGAAGCGCCTGAGCGGTGGACGGACGTGATGTTGTTGTGCTGGACCCTGGAAGCGCCTGAGTGGTGGATGGACATGGTGCTGTGCTGGTGCTGGCAACATCAGGGTCCTTCAATATCTCAACTGAGCACTTGTCACGGGAGTGGTGATGAATAACCTATTCACCTGTCCAGGCGCTAGGCTCCTGCCCGCCCTCCCACATGCTCTCAATGCCTCCACGGATTTTTCCATCAGCCGCTTTCTTGCCACGTCTCGCCAGCTCCTTTCCAGTGCCGAAACCGTGATGCTTGTAGTATATTGTTCGGACCCATTTGTCATCGTCGTCGTACTCGAACTGCGCGTGCGCAATACTACGCACATGAATTGCGCTCATTGCTGACGCCTTCAGCTTTGGCTGCCGAGCTCTGTCAATCACAATCTATGCACATGGACGGACTCATTGGAGGCTGGCTTCTGGAAAAAATTACCCCTCTCTAGGCGGATGTATATATTACGGCAGAGCGCACACAGGGGAGCACACCTCTCAAGCCACGGAGTTCTTGATGCCTCTTGACATTTGATGGGCGAGAACGACGTCCTTAGCTGATTGGGCATCTTGACGACCAGCAGCGACGGTGCCAGCAACTTGTTGCTACACCAAAGTGCCCATCCAGGATGGTCTTGTTCATCTGGGCCTCACCGGTTGAATGGGATCTGATGGTCACCCCGGTTGATCCAGATAGCTGCGGCATAAAAGTCCTTAACTGCTTCGTTCCCGCTATAACATACAGCACCGTCTGTCTCGATATCACACCGGTCCAGGTGAGGGTGATCCTTCTTGTGCATGTGTAAGGCCGCGTGCAGCATGGACTGCAGAGCAAAAGCATCCTCCTTCTTGTCGCCAGTCAGAAAGTCATAGTATGTGATGCAGCACTGGTCGGGGGCAACAGCGCCATCATCCTCTGGCACATACTTCTCCATCATCATAATTCCATGCCAACCAATCCCAGACTTTCCAAACCACTCTGGCTGATGAGTCTCCCGAAACTTGAGTGAGGTCCACTTCATTTTCCTGCAAATCTATAATGTAAATATGCAGTGCAACTGTCAATGGCAAGTGTAGTCCATCACAAATTCATTTGTACAAACATAGAACAGGGGCCATATGCAGATATGCTCACCAATCCATACTGACTATGAAATCTCCCACATCACCCAAAGCCTCGTGGCGTGATTTTCTAATCATCTGCAGAGGCACACAATAACTCATTCAAAGCAATCCGGTATAGAGCCAGTAAATAGCTCAGAACCAAAAACACATCCAGACACAGCTAAGTCTACCTGCTCCACATGACCACGCACGCACTAAACGTGCAATGCACTTCTTTGTATTTGCTTCACACCTGCTCAAAACATTGAGCCAGACCTGCGACTTGGAGCGCCTGGGGCGGTGTGGCAATTTTTTGAGCATGATGAAATGGTGTCCGGTGCCGGAGGAGTGGAGTGTTGGGCAGCAAGATGCCGATTGGCATTGATGAGCTGCCGGATGTCTGCGTATATCGTAAAATACATGTGCCATGCATGCCTGCAAGACTTCAATATCAATACCAAAGCATAGATGTATGGTTTTGTTTGGGGGGCAGTAATGAGCATGATAAGGGGTACGGCTAACTGTAGTATGGTATGTGTAGTACAAGCAAATAATACATGTCACACTGTTTGCATCTCTCGGCATGGGTCCCACAGCTTCTTAAACAGTCACTAGAGTACAACAGCCGTTATTGGCAACGCTTGCATGGCTTTTCTGATGTGCATTCTGTGCATGAGCCGGGCTCCTCTCCCCCAAGCAAGCGCGTTATACAGTGTGCTGCGCAGTGCGACGTCCAGCGCAGGTGACTGGTGTACTCGGACTTCAGGAACAGTTGGTAATCATCAATGTCATGGATGAGGCAACGGTGAGCTGAGAAGCTCGTGTCAGACTGGACCACCTTTTCAACTAGACGGCGCTGCGCATGAAAAGTGTCGTTGTCACATCGTTGAATTATGTAGTCTAGCCCTCCATGGTGGTTTGCTGCCCAGCGGTGGCCGTCTTGGCAAACTTATTGAACATATCCTTTGAGACATCTGTCCTCTTGTTGCTCCAAAACAAGACACAAGCAACCGCAGAAATTGCTTTATTTACCACCTGTGCCAACTGCTATATGCCAGGTAGGAGGGTTTTACTCATACCTTTCCTATTGCTGTACACATCATACATGTGCCCCTTGGCAACCTTCTTTTTCACAGCAAGGACGCTGATTTGCGTGCCATCTGACAGCCGCATGCTGTTGTGTCCCGTGGCCAGACTTTGAATACTGTCCTCCCGATGCATCAGCCGCATTATCTCCTCAAAGTGCCCAGCCGGCACCCGTGTTGTATGGATCTCAGTGCGGAACGGCGTTGCACCATTGCCGTGGCCAATTGCATGACCCCCGGCTTCATGGAACTGGCGCCGGGAAATCTGCGAGCATAACAATATTCCAGCTTGCTTTTAATGTGGGCGATTGCTGGGCATGGCAGCACACATAAGTACACACGGAGATACCATTGACCGACGGTTATTGAAAATATATCGATCTATAAGCGCACCTTTTCTTTGAAGTCCAACATTTTGTTCAGGCCATCTCTGGAAAAGTGCTGGCTGAGAGTGGACAGCAGCCGGCGCCGCTCTGAGCTACTGCTGGCATCGTTATACGACCTAACAAAGTCCTTCACCACCACAGAATCTGCAATGGTCGACAAGACCAGGCGCTTCTTGATGGGCATTCGCCTGCTGTGCATGTCAGCGCGTACATAAGCTCAATCTGACCATTTACGTCAGTGGGATGCATGGCCTTGAACAGAACGTTGGTTGCTGAGCGCAGGATGTTCATGAACCGTCTTGCATGGCGGTCATCACCTATCTCGGCAAGCGGCTTCTGGAAGGTCCTGGAGATGTCAAACTCTGGGCTGCCATCCTCCTTATACTTCAAACGCAGGGCACTGTAAAGCAACGCCGGCGACGTAATGGAACTCTTCACGCTGCCGTCCAATGTCCGCTGCTGCGAGAGTTTGCTGGCCGACAATGACCTCTGTGCCACTGCGTGCCTTGTCTCGCTCGTCCTGCAATCTGCGGTTACCATCTACCTGCTGCTGGTTTGCGGCGAGGAGAGAGGTGAGATGCTGGGCGCAAGAGTCGCGATCTGACGCAAGAGACGCAAGCTGGGCCTCAGCATCATGCATTGACCAAGGACGTCCAGGAAATTCGAGGCCAGGTGACTGTGAGCAACATGTGCAGCCTTCAAGGCCTCGTCTTTTTGAGAGACAACAACGTTCAGCTCCTGCGCAATTCAACGCCGGCATTACTCAGACCTTCAAATATCTATTTGATTTCCATTATCACAGAGCATTATCATAGATAGAGAAGCGTTCAATATATCATGACATTGTGAGTCAATCAGACACCATACCAGCAATTGCTGCAGCAAAGCTGCGCTTTCCTCGGCCGCAACAAGAGTGCTTGAGCGTGTAGTAACAGTCTCCGCGGCTAGGGCTTCCGCGTCACGCTTGGTGCCCCTCCTCTCTGGCTTCAAGTGGTGGTGGACACGGGCATGCTTTCGCTGCCAGGCACTGCAAACCCAACCAACATAGGCGTTGCCGTTCTTCGCTGAATTGTTCCCGTTTCCATCTTTGACTGGAAGTTGCGGACCCCCGGCGGGAGGCTTAGGCGCGAGCAGCACCGAGCCTCCCACATAGTACTGAAGACCATTAGGTGCACGGTTGACTAGCCTCGGTGCTGGGCAGTTAGTGCCCTCTTGAACGCGCACCTCTCCACAAACCATGCACCAGTATTTCACCGTCGGTGGCCGTGCCGCCTGCCCACCATCGCGGCACAAGAAGGCAAACGCACGAGCGTGTGCCTATCAGAATTGAGACGCACAGCGGAAAGGCAAACGGAAACGGAAAGGCGATTCGACACAGTGGGCTTCGTCGCTTACACCGGTGGCGGCCGTAGCAGCACCTGCCGCGAGTACGAGCGGGAACAACGAGTTCTGGCCTTGATGGTGCTGCGCGCTCGTGTTGGGGCAGCACTGGCGCGCTGTGCGGCTCGCAGGAGTGAGCGACCGAGTCGGGTCAGCCCGTCCAGTGCACTGCCAGTTCGGTTGCTGCGGTACGCGGAACGGTTCCGTGCGCGCAGCGGCATAATAACAGTGGCGCCCGCGGGCGGCGACCGGGCGGGCACATCGAATGACACTCATGCGCAGTCGGGACCACTACCAGGGTCACAGCAGCGGTCCGGTGAAGGCTGCCCTAGACCAATTCGGCCACGGGGAACACGGTGGTGAGGTCAGAACTGCGTGATGCCCCGCGATGCCACCTGTTCTGGCAGTGCGCCGGGAGATGCTCGCTGCGACCGAAAATACCGGTACCCGAAATGAAAATACTCGTACGGCGCGCGCGGCGCACTACCGCTCGCTGGGTCGGAATAATATCCCGGTATGTCGCACAAACTGTAGGGTTTCCTTGAGAGGAACGACCTAGGAAACCCTGGTTTTCGCAGCGCCGTCAGGGTTAAGTGACGACCCTGCCGGCCCGGTACGCCAGTACCGGCCGGCGCCGGTCCGGCGGCGCCCTTTAACCGAGTATAAAGGGCGGCCGCGGACCGGGGGCGCCTTCAGATGTTGGAAGGCACCCGACTATATTGTCTTCTACGACTGGTACATTTTCGTTTCGTCTTCGACTACAAAAATTCAAATTTCTTCTGCGTTCTGTAGTGTGTTTGATCCCGGCACTCACCATGGCTCGCTCCGCGAGTCCGTCTTGGGCGTGGCTCCTTGTCTCGCTTGTGGTGCTGTCACCTTGCGTTCTCGTCTCTGTTTTAGCAGTGGACAAGTTTGAACTCGTCTGGAACGAGTTACTGGACTCTCGCAGAGCTCTTCGTGAGCAACTCGTTACCCGCGAAAATCATCTCACTGTCCTAGGTGGTGACACTCCACCTGTAGACGGGGTAGCTGAATCTCCCCCTCTCGTCGCCGCTAGACAGGCAGTTGCTGATACGTCTGCTGCTCTACTCCGTATTGAACGTGAGGTCTCTGAGCTTAGGCAGGCAGTCGCGTCGTCGAGTGGTCCGTCTACTTCGGCTTCAGCTTCGAAACGCGTTGCGGAGGGGGACGCCGACTACGACCGCAAGGGCAAGAGACCTGCTCAACCTCCGGCGGCGGAAGCTCCATCTCGCCTCATCAACGCACCTGAGGATGGATGGCTAGACAAAGATGGTAAGGTTCACCGCCGCCATACCGCTGACGCTCGTAACCTTCAGCGCGACCTAGACGACATCTTCCAGATCTATGACTTTTTGGCACCGGCGGAGGAGCCTCTGCGTGACTTAGTGGAGGACGGCACCGATCTTCCTGCTTCTTCGCCAGCTTCGTCTGCGGAGCTGTTCAAGTCGATTACCGCAGCTCTAGCTTTGTGCACTACTGTGGCGCTTCGGATTAACAAGCGTGGCAAGAAGCTGCATGTAGAACACGAGTACGGCGCGGAAGTCGCCAAGGAGTTCGATGCTGTGGACCCTCTCGGCGAGAAGGGCTCAGCCGACAACAAGGAGCTGAAGAAGGCGCTGGAGAAGGTCAAGGCCAAGAAACCTTCTTCTTCCTCTTCGCGCGCCAAGCCTTCTTCCTCTTCTCGCAAGCCAGAGTCGTTTCGCCGCGGGAGCGACAACCGGAGGGAGAGCGGCCGCCGCGAGGAGAAGCCTCCTTCTGGTCGATCTTCTGCTGCAGACATCACCTGCTATCGCTGCCAGAGGAAAGGTCACTTCAGTAGGGACTGCCCGAGTGCTCGTCGCTGAAGCTGCGGAGTCTGCAATCCTCCTGGCCTGGCCAGTGATGGTGTTCGTGTAGCTGCAGTTAGGCCTCCGGGCAGCTGTTAGCCCTCCTCCGGGAGCTGAGCTCAGGCTCGTGTTATCGCAGCTCTGATCTCCTCCGGGAGAGTCACATGTTAGATGGTGTATCCTCGAGAGATACCTCGTATGTAATGTACATGATGTTCCCTGCGACTCTTTGCTGCCCCTGGCAGTTGTCCCCCCAACTTTCACTAAGTTGGCTGATGATGCATTCGTGTGAAGATCGGCACACCCTGTGTGACGATTCATATCTCTCGTTGTGTCGGAGCGATATTTATTTTGAAAATTCTGTTATTTTCAGTTTCAGACGATTGTGACTTCAAACTCACTGTTTGATTCATGCAGCAGTCATCCAAGCTGCTTGCTGACCACTATGATGCTGTCTGTGGCGTTGGCATTTTGTGACAGTTTTATCGTCGGCTAATTTTGAGCTCCCTCATGAGCCAGCTCTGGACGTCAATTCCCCTGTGGAATCAGCTGGTGTTATCCGCGATGGCTGGCAATTTTGGGACAGCATTACTGATTCAGTCAGAGACAGTCAGGTCAGAGACTGGGTCAGGCATGGCTACCGTATGAACTGGGCTGATGGTCCAGCACCACCCAGCCACCTGCCAAATCACCCTTCCGCACTGCAGCACCCCGATTTCATTGATGGGCAGATCGCTCTGTTATTGCCGCTGGGCCATATCAGAGAGGAACCTGTGCGCCCTGTGGTGCTGAACCCTTTGGGTGTGGTCCCCAAACCCCATGGTGGACTCAGGCTGATCTGCGATCAGCGGCATGTCAACAAACACTTGGTTTACACTCCCTTCAGGATGGAGTCGTTATCTAAGCTGTCAGACCTGGTGAATCCCGGCGACATGCTGACCAGCATGGACCTGACCCAGGGCTACTATCATGTCCGCCTCCATGACTCAGCTGCACCTTACAGCGGGTTTGAATGGAGAGGAAGATTCTACACCTGGCGAGTTCTATGCTTCGGGCTGTCTGATGCCCCTCGCTGCTTTTCTAAAGTTATGGGAGTCCTGGTGCGACACTGGCGCAGTAAGGGCATCAGGATGCTCTGCTATCTGGATGACTGGTTGTTCATCTCTGGCTCTGTCAGAAAGGCGCATTTAACGACTCAGCGAGTGCTGGCCGATGTTGAGCGCGCCCATGTCAACATCAACTTCAAAAAATCCAGTCTGCGCCCTAGCTCCACCATCACCCACCTGGGGTTTGACCTGGACACCGTGGCCGGCACCTTCTCTGTGCCTCAGAAGCGATGGGATGCCCTTCAGCTTGACATCCAGTCCCTACTGCATGGCCACCGCAAGCGCCACAAAGTCAAGTTCTTGGCCAGCTGTACTGGGAAATTGATTTCCATGGGGCTAGCATTGGGCCCAGTTTCTCGCCTCTTTTCTAGAGGTCTGTATGCCAACATTGCGCAAGCAGAACAGTGGGGTCACCACGTTGCCCTCTCTGAGGAATCCCGTGAAGAGCTACGGTTCTGGGCCCGAGTGCCTAGGCAGCAATTTACTGGGCGCATCGTACCTGACCTGGACAGCAAACTGTCCGTTTTTCTAGAGTGTGATGCTTCTGGCATCGGCTGGGGCGGTTTAGCCAGACCGACTGATGGCAGCTCAGACCCCGTCGCGAAAGCTCATGGCTTCTTCCTTCCGTGGGAACGCGTCGAGTCCTCGACACACCGTGAGACTCGTGGTCTTCTCTTCGTTTTGAAGTCCCTGTCACACCTGATCGCAGGCAGACGAGTGCAAGTCCAGGTGGATAATAAAAGTATGCTACCGGTTTGCCGGCACGGCTCTCGCTCGAGCCTGTCGCTGAACTCTGTCGCTCAACAGGTCTGCCTCTTGTGTCTCTCCTTGGGAGCAGCTCTCTCTATTGTGTGGGCGTCCCGCGATGAGAATCCGGACTCCGACGAGATTTCCAAGATGCTCGACAAAGATGACTGGCAACTGCTGCCCAAGTTTTTCCGGCGCCTCAGCCTGTAGTGGGGCATCCACCATGTCGACCGGTTCGCATCCGACCTGAACCATCAAGTACCAAGATTCTACTCGCGGTTCTGGTGCCCAGGATGCGAAGGAGTCGATGCTTTCAGCCACTTCTGGGGTGGTAATGTGAATAATTGGATTAACGCTCCGTTTAGCTGCATTGGCCGAGTTGTGCGCAAGCTGAAAGCTGACCGTGCAGTCGCTACAGTCATAGTACCGCTATGGCCTAGTCAGTCCTGGTGGACTTTAGTAGCTCCTGACGGTAGACACCTGGCTGACTGTGTGGTCGATTGGGTCATGCTCGACAGCGGCGAGGAGCTATTCAGTTCTGGCGAGGGCAGTGGTAACAGCCGCCCGAGCTGCTCCAGGAACTGGCGCGTCCTTGCTCTGCGCATCGACTGCCGGCCCAGCGCGCGGCGCTCCCCAGCACGCCATCGCTGCCTCCACCCGCAGTGGTGTGACAGTCACGGCCCATGAGTCAGCCATCACCCGTGGGTGTACATCCGCCTGGCCGTGTAACCCGGTGGCTCCCTCCGATGTGGCCGGCACATCTCTGTTTAATGCTTTGATCTCTTCAGCTCCGCAACAGTGGGCTGCTGGCTCTAATCGTGGCTATGCCTACATATGGAATCGCTTTGTGATGTTCTGCGAAGCTCGGTCACCTCCCATGTGCCCAATGCCAGCAGCCCCGATTGTGGTGGCTATGTTTTTACAAGCTCGGTTGGACGCCCGTTCTACCAACAGCTATTCAGTGATCAGGTCTGCGTCTGCGGCTATATCGCAGATGCATCGGCTGAATATGCATCCCAGTCCTACCTTGTCCCCGTGTTGCACCTCTGTCCGGGCAGCAGCCAAGCGCACCCTGGGGCTCGCCGTGAAGAACGCCAAGGAGCCCTTCGCATGGTCTGACATCGCGAAGCTGGTCCGCCTTCGCTGCAAGGACGACTCAGGTATTTGTTCCTGGATAGTGGCAGTTGCCGCAGCCGTCAGTTTTGCCGGCTTCTGCCGCTACAGCGACCTCCGGGTCCTCCGGTGGGAGGACGTCTCCTTCCTCCCGACTTACCTGGAATTCCGCTTCGTGAAGCGCAAGAACGACCAGCACCGCCTGTGTGGCAAGGTGCGGGTCGCCAAGATGCACGGCGCCGTGGTATGCGTATATGGACTCCTGCGACGGTACCAGGCAGTCATGATCCGCTGGGCAACACCCACCCTACCAGTGTTCCCGGGGTTCAGCGGCACAGTCCTACGGCACAAGGGCGAGCTGGGGATGGTTCCTTCATCGTCCCCTATTGAGTACCCCACATTCAGACGCTACCTCGCACGGTGGTTGGGCCCGCTGCTCACCCCTGCGATGATTGAATCCGCTTTCCTGTCCCGCTTCGGCACCCAGTCCAGCCGAAGTGGCGGCGCTTCCGCCGCCGCTAACGCAGACATCCCGTTCGCAACATGGGGCCATCATGGTGGCTGGAAGTCAACATCTGCTCAGCTCCGCTATATGGGGCTGGATGAAGAGCACGTCCTTTCCGTGTCGCGAGCGATTCTGTCACTTGCCGAAGAGGACGAACTAGACGATGGTGACGGTGACGGTTCACCATCCGACACTGACTCGAATCCCTCCCGGGAAGCAACTAAGTCCCGTCCTAGTGGCAATTTACACCGTACTGGTGGTACCCCATCCCTGTGTCTGTACTTAATTGAATATAATTCCCTGTGTAACTTGGCTCGCTTATGTCCGTGTACGGGCCCCGCCAGACCGGCCACTGTTCTTTCATCTGTTGGATCTTTCGGTCCCAGCCGACCCCGTACATTTTGATGCAAAATCTACGCTGTCTAGCTGCGAAAACTGTAGGGTTTCCTTGAGAGGAACGACCTAGGAAACCCTGGTTTTCGCAGCGCCGTCAGGGTTAAGTGACGACCCTGCCGGCCCGGTACGCCAGTACCGGCCGGCGCCGGTCCGGCGGCGCCCTTTAACCGAGTATAAAGGGCGGCCGCGGACCGGGGGCGCCTTCAGTTGTTGGAAGGCACCCGACTATATTGTCTCCCACCCACCCGCCCGGAGACAATTTATTCACTTGTGTAGTACGTTTCCGGATGCTGCTCGATTTAGATTAGGGATAATCTGGTTAGTTGTGAAAGCACCTGAGGTGGGGAGTGCATATCATTTTGATATACGTCATCCCACAGGGGTGTTGCGTGTCCGATAAGCCCAGGTGTGGCAGCAATTAGTCAGGCTTTCCCAGCGTCTTAGCCGTGATGAGAGGCCGAGAGCAGCATAGCGGAATGTACTGTCCTGATGAGCCACGTGATCGCTGGTGGCATGTAATTTACAAACACCGGCGGGGGCTCGGGACGCGCGGCGCCTTTCCGGACACCATCCGGTCTGGCGGCCCCGTACCAGTCGTGGATCTTTCGGTCCCAGCCGACCCCGTACATTTTGATGCAAAATCTACGCTGTCTAGCTGCGAAAACTCACAGACACACCCTTAATAAGCACATCCAGCAGATTAATAAGGCCGGTCCGATTTAATGTTATGTTTTAGTACTCTATTTTCCAGAGAAACAGAGGGAGGAGGGGGTTCACTTTGAAAGTGGCCTCAACTTTATGTTCTCGTACTTAAGCAGAACTCCGCGGCTGGGAGCGGTGCATGAGCGGCTGGGGGCTCAGCCCCGCACCGCCGCCGCCGTTATTATATCCACGTAGGCATATCCTTGGACGGTACTTGGCTAGGCTGGACAGGCACCTCCCGCTGGCCCACCCTAACCCACCATTTTACCCCTCGCTCCTCGCCATGATGGCTGACGACAACGACTTCAGCCTGAAGATCACTGTGAGATGGGAAGGCCGGCTTCTTGCCAAGTCTATGCTCCACTGTGAGCAGAGGTGGCTGGAGACGCACACTCTCCGCGAGCTCCTGGAGTTCGCGGTGGGCGAGTTTGACAATAAGTTGGTGTTGAGAGCCGACGCCAACATCTCCGCCAACTGCGTGCAACACGTGGACGTCAGGACCGCCTCTGGGGGTAAGAGGCGCCAGCCTCAAGATATGTACGACATCAGCCGCAGGCTAGAGAAGAAGGTATGGAAGGTGATGCATGACGTTCCCACCGACAAGTTCACCTTCGACGTGGAGTTGCAGGAAGGCCAGGCTCCACCGAGGCAGGTAGAGGCCTTCTCGCAGCTTCGCGCCGCTTCACAGCGAACGCGCTCTCCCAGCTCATAAGCAGACAAAGAAGATGACTGCGGATGAGGTGTTGTATAACGACGTGATCGAACACTTGCGGAGCTGGAGAGTCGTCTGGGCGGCAACCAGCGCCGAGACAACCGGTTTGCTGGATATTTGGCATATTAGCTTCGTACCCCAACGCTGCTATAAGGTGCGAGATATATGAGTACAATTACAGTTGGATGTTTTTGACCTGCTGTGCGGTGTGGTTCATTGTTGCAGGTGCCAAGACATGCCATCATTAAAGCGGGGGGAGAAGCGCAGCAAGACTTTGTTGATCATCATCTCATGGCCCTTGGCACCAAAGCACATTGACATATATGTAGAGAAGACACTCAACGCAATTGCTAGAACGCAGAGCGCGGAGGGCGCACTCACTGGTCATGATGTGCATGAGGTGACTGACAGCGATGGCAAAAAGTCCATAGCGCGCCGTGACTTCAATATCAACAACAAGCTGCTCGCCTTCGACGACTACTCGCGCATCGATGTCAACGAGTACATGGTGGGGCTCAACGCTCGGAAGCAAGGCAAGTTCATGGCGAAGCTGAGAGATGGGCTGTCGACACTTTACCACTTGTGGAGTTGGATGAAGGGCGGCAGCCGGGCAGGCGTTGCAGCTCGTGTCATCTGGCGAGTGCCCCAGGACACGAAGGGCAGAGCTGACAACACGCAGGAGGATGCGCGCCTTTCGGCAGAGCTGACCGCCAATCAGGAGAGATACTACAGCCGTGCTGTCAAGGAGTCGTTTTTTGCCTCTGTCTGTGCGCCTGGCTTCGTGTCGAGCAAGGCAGCAGCACAAGCAATCTATGAGTTCGTTACAGGTGACGTCCTCCCAGCCCAGGCTGGCAGCGAGGTAGAGATAGCTACGGCTATCTTCGCCCTGTCTTCTCAAAGCAAGGATCTGCTCCTTGACCTGCGCCACCTTAATGGACGGCCGGGCAATAGACGCTTTGACATGTTTTGGGATGCGCTGAACGACCTGATGGATGAGAACTACAAGCGAGAGCGTAACCGGCGGCATGATGAGCATGTCCTCCCTTCCCCCCTTTGCATTCCCCCCCATGCATTGACTTTCAGACAATTCGCTGAATTATGTGTTGTTGCGCACGTGCCAGAGGGAATATTCATGCCCATACCAGTGTCCGTCCGGTCACTGGTGGAGGAGACTGTGAAGCGGCTGCAGGCCAACCACGCCACAGCCGAGCAACCCAACCCCGACCGGGAGCAGCTGGCGCAGCTCGGCGTGCACATTCCGACAACTGCATGGGTCGCAATGCAGTTCTGTCCGAAGAATGCGCTGTCTGGGAGGGGGCTGGCGAGTGTCCTCCCCACCCCATGCTGCAATGCTGACAGTTATGGATTCATGCACAGCCCTCCTGACCATGCTATGGTAATATGCAGGCAAGCTGAAAATGCAGTTCAAGGTGCAGCAGCGCACCCTGCGCTGCATCACCCTAGATGCGCACCGGTGCGCTGCCCTCTGGAAGTACATCAGGGGATATGGCCTCATGATGCGGCTCATGCTGGACGAGGCTGGAGCTTAGGATATGCCTGTCGTCTTCGTCTCATGTGGTGACAAGTGCAAGGTGAAGCTGATGCTGGTGTTGATGGTGGTGATGGTGCTGGTGGTGCTGTTGGTGTCATCATGTTTGTGCTAATATGGTTGTTGTCTCTGCAGGTTAGCATTGGAGAGCCGTCCATGCCCATTGCATGAACTGCGCGCGGCAACGCCTCCATTGTTCCTGTCTCCGGTGGCAATGAGATATTCAACACTGCGGGCGAGCACGACTTCCACCGGGCGTCCGTCACCCCAAGTGTCACACTGTTGAACACTGTCAAGAAGCCGGAGGATGCCAAGGATGCTAATGGGCCGCTGCCCAACCACAACAAAGGTACACGCCTCTCATAGTAGCCCCTGCAGCTGTGCTTGGATGGATCTGTTGACTCATGCGTGATGTGCATACCCTGCGCTGCGCAGGCAGGGTGTATGTGGGGGGGGCTGAAAGACGATGTATGTCAGCCATCATCCCCAGTGCGCCACATGGCGGAGACGATCCTCACTTTGATCGCCGCTGTTGTCGTTGGGATTGCCCCTGTTCTTATCCTCTACAGCGATGGGGGACCTAATCATAATTGCAAGCATCTGTCTGAACAGACATGCCTGCTGGCCCTCTTCACTATGGGAGGATTTGACACTCTTGTCGAATCCAGGACTGCCCCGACGCAGAGTTGGAAGAATCCCGCAGAGCGTGTGATGTCAATTCTGAACATCGGTCTGCAGGGCTGTGCCCTTGCACAGATGGCTATGGAAGAGGAGTTTGAAGCACAAATGTCGAAGTGTGCAGGCATGACGGCTATCCAAGCCGTACTCGCAGCAAGCCTCGAGGCGGCCAGGAAGCGTGCAGCTGCTCAGAGCGCCGAGGCGGCGCAGCAGCCCGCTGAGGCTGACCAGACTGCTCAGAGTGCCAAGGCGGCGCAGTTGCCCTCTGAGGTTGACCCTACTGCTCAGAGCGCCGACGCTGAGGATGAGCCTGCTGATATTGTTGGTATCCCATCCGCCCATAGCGACGATGCTGACGATGACATCGAGCTGAGTGGACACTCAAGCTTCCGTCCTGACCCGAACGAGATGGGGATTGATGAGGATGATGACGACATGGAGACTGAGTCAGGTTCTGGCAAGTCACCCACGCCCCCCCATGTCCCTTGTTGATACTAATATGCTGATGAGAGCGCTGAAATGCTGTGACTTGTAGCTGCTCTTGTTGCCTAACAGGCTGCCACAGTGGTACTGCACCTGGGTACATTTAGGATCGCGCCCAGATGGGCAACAGGCTTAAGTGACTGTTGACCATTCATGTCCACGCCAACAAAGCATAAAGTACTAGAAAAGTTACATCAAACGTACCAGAACCAAGGTACAACGGTAACTACTAGAGGCCATTTCAGTGGCCAGGATGCCACAGATCGGCTAGGCATGTTGCAAACATGCCCACCAGCCAAGTTGGAGAAACCTAGCCTTTGTAAATCACTTCGTTCTTCCCACCAGCTCCTCACTCGACCTGCAAGGTCGTGTTGCCGTCCTGTGCACTCACACTCACCTGCTGCTGCTTGTCTGTCAGCTGCAGCCGCCTTGTGTCAACATTAACATCCCTCCCCAAGCACCCGCTCCCGCCCTGCTCCTGCCTCCGATGCTGCCTCTGCTGCACCAGTCTACACGGGAGGCAATTTCTCAGAAGTCTTCGCTACCAGCGTGGCGTCACCCATTGCTGCAATTGCGAATCAGTTCAAGGAGCTAATGTGGGACAACGAGCCCATCACTGTTCAGGATCCCGCGCCAGCTGAGCAGGTAGTTGTTCTGCTGCTCCTTTTGATGCATGTGCTGCTGATGATGACGCTGCTACTCGTCACATTGACATTTACGGTATGATCTCTGCTGACTGTTGTGCAGATCCAGGCAATCCTGAAGTGCTTGCACGACATTGAGCCAACACTACCATCAACACAGGTCACCAGGCAGACCTCCCGGAAGTTTCCTCAACTCATGAAGGTGCTGAACAACCATAGCGTCAGCATCGACCATCACATCCAATTCTTCAAGAAACCAGTGGTCGACAAGTGCGACTGCATCGCCTGCAAGAAGGGGCTCTTCGCGCCGCTCATCATGCCTGGAAGCCATGTACAACGTGCTTCATCAAGACAAGAGGCTGCCCTTGCCCATTTCCAGGCCTGTGCCGATAGATGCAGCCAATTCAGACTTACATTATATGTCGCTGCTTGACGCTGTAGCCCATTCTTATACTGACGAGCACCAACCGTTAAAGATAGCCAAGGAGCAAGAGAAGGCAGCTAAACCTAAGGCAGCTAAACCTTCAGCTCAGTGTGCTACGCCTGCTGCTGGCCGAGGCCGTGGCCGTGGCCGGGGTCGTGGCTAGGGTCAGCAGTCGCACCCGGCAGCGCCTAGTGAACAGCCAACACAGCCGGCTGCTAGGCAAGACACTGCCGCTGCCGTGTCGTCCCGTGCTCCTGTAGTTGGCAATCGGGCGGGATTTCAAATCGGAGGCATTGGGCGGCTGCGTGGAATTGTGCGCTGCAAGGAGCCGGACTGCCAGAGGCCGAGGTGCATCTTTTCTTGGCAAGCATGTTGCAACATGGCGCTTTCATCGCGAGCTATGGAGGAGCCACCTGTCACACCAGAGGAGACTACCAACTCGCGGTGAGCTGCTCTGCCTCCCCCTGCATGCCACATTCAGTGTATCATCTACTGCTGACACGCAACTGATTAATTATGTCACCTTGCCATAGCGCAGGTGGCTGGCTGCCAATGGCCTTGCAGACGGTCAGAACTTTGACATTTTCATGTGTGGCATGCAACCTCTGGATGAGGACCATCCTCATCACGCTTCCTTTGTATGCGATTCCCGCCTGACATGTGCTGCTCCGCTGGAGATTGAGTATTACACACACAAGAAGAAGAGCCCCACTTGGGAGTTCATCCCCACCTTGTGTGCGGTGTGTGCAGGATCATCAGGTGAGGTCTGCTCCCACTATGTGCCGCCCCCAGCCCCCCTTCACGCTTGCCACACCGCTCCAACTGATATGATGACGCGTTGATGATGATGCGTTGTGCTGATGTCCAGGTGATGATGACGAAGGACTCATAGGGGGGGGGAAGGGGGGGGGGGGGGGGGGGGGGGTTCTGAAACATAAAATTAAATCGGACCTGCCTTATAGTAACAATACATAATAATGATAACAATGATGCAGATTCCGACAAATATATTTATAAAAATATATACGCCCCTGCCCGGGCCCCATTTGACCCACCCCCGCACCTTAAAATACACCAGTATGCTGGACGCCAAATACTTTAAAATAAACTGTATCGACTCTCCAAAGTCCGAGCTCTCCAGCAAAGAACCTCCCGAGTCGTTCGCTCATGCGGCAAGCTATTCCGCAGAATGGTGAGTGGGCAACCCCAATCCCCAAACAGGTGACACACCACCTTTAGCGGCAGAAAATAAAGGGCCGCGCGCGCTAGTTTTCATCCAGGCGCGCAGGGGTATAGACGATGCAAGTTCTTAAGAATGAGTATCATATGCAGATCAGCCTCTTCTGCGGCAGAAGAAAATACGGGAGACTGCAGCAACAACTAAAGTCACTGACACGAATCGTTGTAGCACATAGCAATAAAGTATGAGATATCAACATTATTCATAAATAGTATGCACGCAGTCATGCGCATTGATTCAATATGCGGTTTAAGCATATTGCATAATCGCACGCGCTGCTCCATGATATGTAGTCAGTGAGTCAGTCGCATCACAAGTTCCGCCAGCAGCAAGCGCTCAGCAGCCAAACAGCATGGCACACTTCAAAAGTCATTCGGCAGATCATCGCCAAATACCCGGTGGGAACACCTGTGCAGCAGCCAGCCTATGACCCCCGCCCCAACATTGACGCCACAAACTCCCCGTCGTCGCAGTACGCACAACAGCACATCTGGCCTACCATCTCCGCCACACGATACGCGTACGTACAAGAGACCTTCCATACAAGAGTCTCTGATATTCTAGCGATGATATTGACAACACATCCCTTGGCGGTATCCGACGCAGCACTGCCAAATAGACAAACAATAACCCCCCCCCCGCCCCCCCCCCTTGGGATCTGCTTGATTTTGCAGTTGGGCCCTCCATTGGGCAAGTATGCCCATTTAGGGCACCCTCAAGGGGGTAATAGGAGTGCTAAAGTGTGCAATCCCGGCGCCGTCTTTTGTTGGGGTTAGGACCATTCCACATGCGGAATAAAGCTCCTGGCTAGATTAGGAGCAACCCGCAGCAGGCGGTGTTAATTCAGCCGTATTCTTCGTTATGTGTGCGCCGCCCCCCCTCACCTGCTCAGCTGCTATTCGAACACTTTGACGAATCCACGCAGCAGTTTGAAAAACCTATGCCGCGTCCGCAACCCATTTGCAACCTTAATCCCCAACCTGCCTCGTTGTGACGCTCCCACTCCCAGCGGTCTATAGCACATGCCACTCTTACCACGCCTCATAATGCACCTGCCCAGAAACCGACTTGTTCAGACCTGGACCGTGTGCTGCGCATCCGCATCGCCGTGCACTGCTAGTGCTGCCTCACAGGGCAACGTTAGGAACACGTCTGTACCCCAGGGCACAGGGCGTAGCGTAGGCGTAGGGCGCCTTGCTTGCTTTGGCCAGGAGGCAGGCGTCGGATGCGCAGGTAGGCTGAGCGCATTAGTGAGGGGGGGGAGTTGGGGGGGGGGGGGGGGGAGGGGGCATGGATGTCCTTCATGTGCCATCCGGCACGGCAGATCAATTTCAAATTTCAAATTTCCGGCACGGTATACGTGCCAATACCCTACCCAGCCAGGGGATGATGGACACCCCCTGGCGGGAACGTGGGATGCGCTGCGCTGTGCCCCGCCGCAGCGGACTGTGATCTCTCCTCTAAGTGGTGTCATTTGCCAGCGGTGCCGGTTCGATTCACCGCATGCTGCACGCCCCGGGGTAAGCCAGCGGGCGCAGGTGCCGTCCCATGTACTTCGAGCGTTCAGCATGCCTTAAAAAAAGCGTATGTAAGTACAGCGAGAAAGGCTCAGCACACAGCAGCCCGGCGGTGGGAAACCGCCACTGGGGAATGCGGACGGCGCAGTTGATCCTTAGGGCTGGCTACGCAGTGGTTGCTGCGTGTGTCTGGCGTCGCGCAGCGTGACAGGTTCCGGTGCGCAGGCGCCCGCTTTCACCGGTCCGGCCGACGGGGCGGCAGCAGCAGGCGCCAGCTCAGGAGGACACCAGCTTGGTGGCCTTCCCCGTCTTGGCGATCTTTTCCTCCACCACCTTGGGATCGAGGCCGGTGCCCTTGATGACCACCTTGTTGGTGGTGTGGTCCACGGAGAAGTCCTCCACGCCTGCACAGGGCAGCCACATGGGCGCCACCACCAGCGCCTGCTTCAGCACCGCCACCAGGCGCGCAAGGTGGGGGCGGTGCGGGGGGGGGGGCGGGGGGGGGGGGGGGGGGGGGGGGGGGGGGGCTAGCCGCCGCGCGCCACCCGCGGCTCACCCTCCATCTTCTTGATCACGCGCGTGACGGCAGCTTCGCACCCGCCGCACATCATATCCACATCCAGCACGATCTGCGTCGCGGGCAAGCGCGTGTGTCAGTACTCGCCCCCCCCCCCCCCCCCCCCCCCCCCCGCCCGCCCGGCCTCGCCCCGCCGCGGGTCCGCTAGCTGTGGCGCAACAGCGTTGTCTTGCCCCACGGACCTCCGACATGGCGGCGCGCAAACACTTGGTGGCGTCGAGACGCGGAAGGTGAGTCACAGGTAAAAGATATGAAAGGCAACTCGCTGCGTGGTGTGGTATAGATAGGTGGTTGTGGTGGTTTCTGCTGGGTGGGGAAATGATGCAGTTTTTAAGTAGGGAGTTGGAATAAGGTGTGCAGCACGGTTACCGTCGGGTTACCCGGCCCGTCTCACGACATTACGGTATGTAGTCTGACAGTAATGACATAGAAATTATATATAAGTAAATACATGACCTATAGCTGCAAAAGGTTATCGATCCGTGGACTCTGCGCTTTACTGCCAAGAGGTGACTTTCTATAGCCGCGCTCCATCAGAAGCGCGGAGGATCCGTGGATGACACACTGCGAGAATGTATCGCGTATGCATCGTGAAAATATCTCCTCAGCATGTCAGGAGGTAGCTTTTGGTATAGACGCGCTCTATCAAAAGCGCGGAGGATCCGTGGTTGACACACTGCAAGAGTGTATCGTACGCATGTACATATCGTGAGAATATCTCCTCACATTCCATCCCCTCGAGAGGTAGGTGTAGCGGATGGCACTGCTAGTTGGCCAAGGTATGATATGACAATGTTGGTGTGATATGGCACTGCTAGTTGGTCATTTGCTGATGGTTATTTCGTGATGATATGACAATGCTAGTTGGTCACGTCAGATCGTATGTAACGCGTGACATCCGCGAGCCGACCCACACCGGGAATCGATCCGTGGACTCCGCGCTTTACTGCAAGGAGGTAGCTTTTGATAGCCGGGCTCTATCAAAAGCGCGGAGGCGGATCCGTGGATGACACCCAGCGAGAGTGTATCGTGTATTTAGCGTTAGAATGTCTCCTCACATTCCATCCCCCTCAGGTAGGTGTAGCAGTTGGCACCGCTAGTTACCCACGGTATATGATATGACAATCTTAGTTGGTCATATCGTCATGGTTCTTTCGTGATATGACACGGTTAGTCGGTCATATCATATCGTATGTAATGCGTGACATCCGCGAACCGACCCACACCGGAATCGATCCGTGGACTCCGCGCTTTACTGAAAGGAGGTAGCTTTGGACAGCCGCGCGCTCTATCAAAAGCGCGGAGGATCCGTGGATGACACACTGCGAGAGTGTATCGTAAAAGTAAAGTAAAGTTCGCCCCGGGACATCGGCCGAAGCCGCCCCGGCACTTGACCTCGTGCGCCAACTGCAGTCGTAGGTCTGGCATAGCCCATAGACCATTGCCTCATTCGAACCCCGAAGGGCTAATGCATCAACCGAGGAAACCCGGGACACGCCGGGCCGATATTGCCGAAATACATCGGCCAGGAATCGAACCCGGTACCTCTCGCACACGAGACGACCGCTCTACCGAGCGGACAAGGGATGTACCATATACTGATACGAGAGTGTATCGTATATGGTCAGATGTAGTCATCTAGAGGTTTACAGTACTTAGCAATGTTGTATTGCGCACGATCCCCGCGGTCGGCGCACGGACTGGGGCCTGCCGGCCCGCACCAGCACCACGAACTGAGGGATCCGCCCTCGGGCACCGGCACTCTCTGCTTTGCGCTCGCCTCAACCGGCTCGCGCAAGCAGTCTCGACTCTAGCAGTCGAGCAGAGTGTCAGCTTACTCTATGCCGACTCGGACCCGAGCCTCAGCCTCCCGAGACGCTACACCTTCCCCACCCCGCGACAGCAGGATGCCCCCTCGTCCTGTACCGGAAGACGCCCTAGTCGACGACGCCCCGGCCGGCGCCACTGCGGCATCCATCGCGGAATTGGAGAAACGCCTGACGGCCCAAGCAATAGCCCTGGAGAAGCGGCTGGCCGAGCAGTTCGAGGCGGCTACGGCCGCCTTACTCGCTCGACTGGCCCCTCCCGTGCATTCGCCTCCTCCCAAAGGCACCCAGCCAGCCATTCCCGCGGGCGCGCCTGCGCCCGAGGGTGGTGAGCAAGGAGCGCAAGAGCCCCTTCCTGCTGAGCTGGACGCACTCGACACCGGGCTCGAGTACGTCGACTTCGCCTACTTCGGCCAAGTCCCCCCTTCCGGTCTGGACCCACCCCCACGCGACGGCGACGAGCCTCGCTTGTGGATTCTGACCGACGACACCGAATTGGAGAAACGCCTGACGGCCCAAGCAATAGCCCTGGAGAAGCGGCTGGCCGAGCAGTTCGAGGCGGCTACGGCTGCCCTACTCGCTCGACTGGCCCCTCCCGTGCAACCGCCTCCTCCCAAAGGCACCCAGCCAGCCATTCCCGCGGGCGCGCCTGCGCCCGAGGGTGGTGAGCAAGGAGCGCAAGAGCCCCTTCCTGCTGAGCTGGACGCACTCGACACCGAGCTCGAGTACGTCGACTTCGCCTACTTCGGTCAAGTCCCCCCTTCCGGTCTGGAGCCACCCCCGCCACGCGACGGCGACGAGCCTCGCTTGTGGATTTTTTTTTCTGACCGACGACACCGCCGCCCGCGGCCTCGCGGAGCAACGGGGTCTGAAAGCGTTCGACAAGTACCTGTATCTTCGCTGTTATGCTAAGGCCTGCGGCCAATCCCTGGCGGTACGGCCGTCACTGCAGTACAGTGTACAGTACCTGGGCCGCCCGTCCCGCGCACGGCGCCCGCGCCCGGGCTCTGGAGCGCCCTGGACGGTGTCGATGGCGGCCGAGCCCCACCTTCTTGCCGCCCTCTCTCCGGCGCCCGGCCTGCCGACCAAGTTTTGGAGCGTCTCCCCGCTGGAGCCTTCCGCCGCTTGGTCCTTTTCAGCCACTCCCACTGACTGGCTGCGGGACGCCTGCCTGGCGGCGGGCGCCCAGCCGCCCCCCAGTGTCACGTGGGCATCGCACAGGTTGCGCAAAGGCGCGGCCTCGGCAGCGAGCTGCTATGCTGCGGTTCTGCTGCTAGCTCGTCCCCGTCCGGCCGCTACACTTCGCTACCTGTGCAAGCCTTTGGCTTTCTTCTCTGGCAAATCGTGCCTCCTTGGGTAAATGGTCAGATGTAGTCATCTAGAGGTTTACAGTACTTAGCAATGTTGTACTGCGCACGATCCCCGCGGTCGGCGCACGGACTGGGGCCTGCCGGCCCGCACCAGCACCACGACCTGAGGGATCCGCCCTCGGGCACCGGCACTCTCTGCTTTGCGCTCGCCTCAACCGGCTCGCGCACCCACCCACCCACAGCCATCTTTCTGCGCTAGGAGACACCCAGGCCAAGCCTGTGGTTCTCGTCTTAGCCTCCAATGTAAGCGAGCTGACATTCTTTGGCAAATCGTGCCTCCTTGGGTAAATACCTGTATATCGTGCGAATATCTTTAATTTACATCAGGGCTTTCACAAAAGCGCACTATAGAGAGAACTAACAGCAACTATGAAAGGTTGCCAGCAAAAGAGAGACATAAGCCTGAAACCAAGGTCGGGCAGGAGGACAGGGAGCCAAGAAACAAGAAGGAGCCAAGGGAACCACGAAGTCACTTAGCTGCCAGGAACTAAAGGAACCCCCGCCCCGGGGTAGGCTATTAGGCGCGGCGAGGACGCTTGCAGCCAATGACCCGGGTCATAGCAACACATGCCGACGAGCGACGCGACGCAGGCGCAGGAGCACCATCACGTGCCGCACGCGCGGCCGCGACCCCGCCAAGAACGTTGTCTGCATGTGTCATGTTGATGAGCAAGGAGAAACGGCGGCGCCATGCAGACAAGAGCTGGCCGAATTTTTGGCCAGTGTGTGCTTGGCTAGCTTTCGCGAGCTCCACCAAGAAAGCCTCGGCATGCGGGGCCAGCGAGCCAAACTCGGAAACGGCGAAAGGAACAAAGCGAAGCATACCGGCAGCGTTTCGGACACCCTCGTCATACTTCTGGATTTTGCGGCGCTCTCTGCAGCCCGCAAAGCAGTCGTTGGATCCGAGGTTGACACGCCGAGGTTGACACGTCGTGCGAATATCTCCTCACACCTCACATGTACTAGTACTCGTACGCGTGTAATCGTCAAGTTGTATTGCTTGCGTAGTGCGGTAGCGACTAGTATATATTACATGAGCTACTTGCATAAGGCGATCATTAGATCACCCGGAAAGGCAATTAAGAGGCATTTCATACGGACATCGCGTCATCAGATAATCCTGTCATCGGATAAATACTCGCACCGGAGCGTGCCACGTCGTAACTAATGACATGCCCCGCGCCGCTATCTGATGACAGACCCGCGTGCACACGCGTCACAAGATAGCGGCCTCGGCCAGCCCATATTCGAAACATTTTCGCCTAGTCTACCCACCTGCCCGGCACCCGCCGACGCCATGGCAGGCTCCACCGAGCAATCTCCGCAACGGACACCCAGGCGGGGCGTACCCACATGGGAGACCCCCCTCCCCGCACTACGGGGGTCATGTTGCCCCTGGGTTCACGGTTTCGCCGCGGGAGCTACGCGCGAAGGCCGGTGCACTGGCGGGGCGCAGCGGCTGCAGCCCTGGCGCCTTGCCCGCCGCCACCGCGCTGCGCCCGTCTCGCCCGCCCGCGCGTGGTCCTCCTGCCGCTACCCCATAGGTGCAGGCGGCTGCCGCTCCGCTGCATCGTTCTGGCCGCGGGCGTGGGAAGTGCTAGCTGCCGGCTGACCTGGACGACGACGCCTTCATGCGGACAGCGGAGGAGGTCGACCCCGACATGCCTAGGGACCAGGAGGCGGAGGAAGATCCCCCGCGTGATGTCCCGGAGGGATTCACGCCCTGCTTGGTGCTCCCTTGCCGGGTGGGCGAGCTCATCGAGGTGGCGAAGTCGCAGCACCGCTGCCGGATGTGCCAGGGGCACATCCATGCCATGTGCGCCGCCGCGGCCAACGGGAGCGAGGACCCCAATGACTGTGGGTGTGGCAAACTTGCAACTGCCAGTCCAAGGAAAACTACGGCGGTGAGCATCAGCCCGCCCGGCGAGGAACAAGTGCCCCAGGCGTTGCTGCCACCCAATGCGATGCGCGGGCATAACGACCTTCAAGAGCTCTTGCTTGCCTGGAAGGAGGGGGCGGAAATCAACAGTCTGGCCCGGAAGCCGTCTAAGGGCTTCGACCGGGCGATGAGCGAAGCCTGGTATCAAGCAAGGGATGCCAGGAGGAAGTGGCGCAACGCAGAAGCGCAGCGCAAGCGCCGGGGTGGAGGCAAGACAGCCGGCAAGGACGCAACGGACGCAGCAGGCGACGACAACCCCCATGATGCCAACCCGGAGTACCGTGCTGCTGCCGGAAAAGCCCCGATCGCGGAGGCCACAGGTGCAGGCAGGGCCCCCCCTGTGAAGGCATATGAGATTTGCCGTCTGGTGCACGCCATCACAGGCGACAAGTGCAAGGACGCTATGGACAGTTTGACAGTGTGGGTCACTAACAGAGGGCAGTTGGACGACAAGCAGTCCCGTGTCCAGCCCATGTCCATTGTTGAGGCGGTCTTGAACGCCCAAGATTTCCAGCGTGTCAACATTTTCATGGAGCGCGAGGATGGCACCCAAGAACTATGTGCCATCCTCGCCAGGCTCCCCAGTGCCACAGTTCTGATGCCACTTTGCGGAGTGAGTTCCCTACCTTACCTTAGCCGCGTGTGAGTGTCTCATGCAAGCCTGTGTTGTTCTTACTGATGGCCCACATTGCATGCTTACAGACTGGTTCGGCGATTTAAAAGCCGTCTTGAACGACAAGCAGTCTGCATACAACCGCAACGGTCAGAATGCAGATGGAGAGCAGCTCCCCAAGCTTAATTTTGTTGCAAGGGCCCCTTGATGTGTGAGTGCGATGCCCATGAATGGCCGCTGCCCATCCTGATTGCCTATATACTGAAATTATCTGGCACCGTTGCGCTGCACATTTGCCTAGGTTGTATGCATGGGAGTTCTTGGACAGTACGGACATGTGGGACGTTGTCGGCAAAGAGCTGCCTCCCACTGCTCAGTTGGCTACGGAGATCTGTCTGAGCGACGGCGAGCCGGCAGACGAGCCGGTGGCAAAGAAACCACGGAGGAAGAGGTAAGTTTATATGGATGGGCGGCTGTGGATCTGTGTATATATCTACGTGCAGTTGTGCGCACAAAGTTTACATGGCTGGGATGCTGTGTATCTGCGTGTATATATCTGAGTGTTGGCCTCGCCCTCCCGGATTTGTTGTTTTGCAGCAGAAACCACTCGACCACTCGCCACCTTCACAGAAGACCCCCTGCGCACTGCCATCGCTCGCGCCCTAAATGTACAAACGGATAAGGAGGAGTCAAGCATGCGAGCAGGCAGCGAGGGTGGTAAAAACCATGAGTTTGATGCATTGATGCGGGTGGCAGAGAGCCAGTCCCTGCCGGAGGACATGAAGCAGGCTGCTGCTGCGAGAATTCGTTGTATACTTGGGCTAGACTAGGATTTTCATGCAGTGATATGCAATGATTGGCAATGACAACATTAGGTTGGACTACAACTTGTAATAAAAATCTTACAATTTACTTCTTTGCTACCCCGTGAGTTTGGCGCTGGTATGTTGGCATGGCACGGCCAAGATCCCGCAGGTGCTGTGTGAGGCGGTCACGCATCGATGTCTTGGGATGCTTTCGCATAGACCTTGGGGCAACGGTGACCTGGTCCTGCCTCAAGGGTTTCAAGCGTTCCCCAATCACAATGTCTCTTGACAGCGGGGCAGAAAAGGGCATGTTGTCATCTACCCCCATGTTATGCAAATGAATGCATGCATTCACCACAGCAGTGTTGTGCTCCATTGTGCCGGTCATAGCCCGGCGCAGGATGCCAAACTTCGCCACCATGAGTCCAAAAGCGCACTCGATGTTGATGCGGATGCGGCTCTGGTAGAAGTTGAAGTTGTCCAGGTAGACGCCGTCCTTGCCTGCCCTCCTGATTGCGCTTGTAGAGTGAGGAGTGATGAGGTAGTCGGAGCAGACATACGCATCGTCCCCAGCAATCCAAAACCCATCGCGGGTAAGCCCTTGCCATCCAATGCCCGACCCAGAGGGGACATCTTCCAGGTCAAGCTGTCATGCGTGCTGCCAGCTGTAGAAAGGTCATAGTAGATATTCCTGCGGTGAGCGTCAGCTACTGCCTGCAAGTTGATGCTAAAGATTTTTTTCCTATTCCGGTAGTGCTTCACATTCTTTACCTTCTTGGCGTTGGGCTGCCCAATGTGCACGGCCATGCATCCCGTCCAACGCCCCTATGCACCCAGGGAGAGTGTTCCCGCTGCGCTGGGTCATTTCGTCAGCAAGACGTAAGTCTTCTTGGTTGAAGGGTCGGAAAGGAGTGCAGCGGTTGTTGATGGCCTCCACTACCGGCCAAATGCAGGTGGAGTACACAGTTGTTGTACCGACACCGTAAAGGTCCTCGGCGTCGGCGAAGTTGCTGCCCGCCAGCCACCTCAGCGTCACGTTTGCACAGTTTGCACTCCGGCGGCACTGGGGAGCCCGAGGAGTTCCGGGCCTTACGCTGGCCGAGGTCATCCAGCTCCAGGTCCGGTCGCAGCACGTCCAGCAAGCTCCAGAACCGCTTCAAAGCTTGGTGAGCTTGAAACGGCGCCGAAACACGCCGTCCGAGTACTGCGACAGCCGGCGCAGTGCCTGATCCATGTCGCGCTTCTCGTTGCCTGCACGGTTAGGATGGCGTGCGCCCGCGTTGCCATGGGGCGTGGCCCCGTTGTCCTCCTCAGCGGTGTACGTTTCGTCTGTATGCGGTGTGTTCATGTCTATGTCCAGTGCGGCCCCGGCAACGGCCAGAATCCGAGGGAACGCGCTGCCCTCCGACTGCGCGTTGCCGTAGGTAAGTGCAAGCCCTCCAACTTCGTCTACGGCAAAGCTGGGACGCTCCATGACTGTCCAGTGTGGATGGGCGGGAGGGACGGGGCGAGAGACACGAGGGAAAAGATGGTGTTTGCGGGCCCGATGGCGGCGGCGGAACTAGAAGCGCCGGCCGATTTCTTGCGATATCTGATGACAGACCAACGAATCTTGATGTTTGTCCGTATGAATCACATCTCTTGTCATGCATTAGCGTTGTCGACGTGGCAGCCCGCGGTGCGCGAACGGTAGATGATGACAAGGATTATCTGATGACGCGATGTCCGTATGATATGCCACGAAATGCCCCCGTGTACAGTGCACACGCGTCATAAGATAGCGGCCTCGGCCAGCCCATATTCAAAACATTTTCGCCCAGTCTACCCACCTGCCCGGCACCCGCCGACGCCATGGCAGGCTCCACCGAGCAATCTCCGCAACGGACACCCAGGCGGGGCGTTCCCACATGGGAGATCCCCCCTCCCAGCACTACGGGGGGTCATGTTGCCCCTGGGTTCACGGTTTCGCCGCGGGAGCTACGCGCGAAGGCCCTGGCGCCTCGCTCGCCGCCACCGCGCTGCGCCCGTCTCGCCCGCCCGCGCGTGGTCCTCCCTCGACAGCCGGCGCAGTGCCTGATCCTTGTCGCGCTTCTCGTTGCCTGCACGGTTAGGATGGCGTGCGCCCGCGTTGCCATGGGGCGTGGCCCTTGTCCTCCTCATCGGTGTACGTTTCGTCTGTATGCGGTGTGTTCATGTCTATGTCCAGTGCGGCCCCGGCAACGGCTAGCATCCGAGGGAACGCGCTGCCCTCCGACTGCGCGTTGCCGTAGGTAAGTGCAAGCCCTCCAACTTCGTCTACGGCAAAGCTGGGACGCTCCATGACTGTCCAGTGTGGATGGGCGGGAGGGACGGGGCGAGCAGAGACACGAGGGAAAAGATGGTGTTTGCGGGCCCGATGGCGGCGGCGGAACTAGAAGCGCCGGCCGATTTCTTGCGATATCTGATGACAGACCAACGAATCTTGCTGTTTGTCCGTATGAATCACATCTCTTGTCATGCATTAGCGTTGTCGACGTGGCAGCCCGCGGTGCGCGAACGGTAGATGATGACAAGGATTATCTGATGACGCGATGTCCGTATGATATAGAAACGTCCGCTACAGCAAGTGCGAGGTGGAAGCAGCAATAGAAGAGGGTGCGGAATGAGCACGAGCAGACGCATCAGACTTGGATGTATGCACTCCGGCAGAGAGAAAGCCGCCCAAGGTACCATGCACGCAAGTAGAGACTCGCTGCAACAACCCCCACCGTATGCGCGGCGGGTGATGGTGGCAGTCAACATGCTCGTTGGCGACAAAGTTCCGAAGAGCATGGACGGATTGACCACGAAGGAAGCATGCAAAGGTTGGGGCGGAAGGACCGCCAGGGAAGTTGCGCACAGCAAGCAACACCGCGAAGATGTAGACCGCCGTCAATAAAGCAGATTTTCCGAGGCAACCGCGGTCCTCAACGACCACAAAAGGGATGTATTGGTGAACGCCATGCACCGGGGCGGAAGACGCCTGGTTCGCCGCCAGCTTGTTGTGCTCCGCCTCGGTCGCCGCGATCCCCGGGGGGCACCAGCGGGGTTCGTTGCCCCAGGTACTGGGCGGGTCGTGGAGGACCCGCACGCGAAATCGATAATGTAATTGCACCCCCCCTCACCTGCCAACATCAAATCAAACGGCCGCAAGCGGTCCGTTGGGCGCAGCCCGCTCGTCTCAAGGGTCAAGTCGTCGACTCCCAAGCGGTCCCGGTCAAGCACCGCCCCCACTTCAATCGCCACGGAAGCCCACAGATTTTTACAAGCGGTTTGCATGCGGTGCTTGTAGTTTGCGACGGGGCAGATGGGCGATAATCCACGACGAAATCCGTAGCGTCCCAGTTCGAGCCCTCCGCGTAGAGCGAAGCCATAAGGGATCAATACCACCCGTGGCGCCAAGGTATGTGACAAGCGCAGAACCCCCACGCAGGCGAAGGCCCAGCACCCGCACAACGGCGGCTGAAGAAGCAGCGTAATGGGGAATTTCGCGGGCTGACTCGTGATCCGACTGGAAAAGCGATAGGGAGCCCGCACGCGTTGTACAAGTCAAGCGCATGGTATCAAGTCGCGGGCGGGCCGCGGCATCCTTACCCTGGAAGCCAAGATCGAGGTAGGGCCACGAAGTCACGTAAGCTAGCGAATCGCAGAGCCGAGGTGGCTTTGGATAGCCATGGTCGTGGGATGATCATCGGAGGCATCACCCGTACCCGTACCCGATGCTGGCGGGGCTATAGTACTGCCTACATGCGATTCAAGTAGGGAAGGAGTTGCCGCTGACGGAGGGGGTGACATTAAATCGCCGGGCGACGGCGGTCTCTTGCGAGCTACAGAACCAGCGCATGTTGTAGGAACGGTATTGGCAGTACTCTTACCACCGACAGGGAGCGATTGTTGGAAAGGATATTTGGTGACGACGTGCAGTCCTCCGCTTGTGCTCGTACCCGTACGGGCCGTAGTACCAGCTGATCCGGTGCAGCGGTGCCAGTCGTAGCGTTACCGACTGTAAGTAGCAACTCGAAGATCCACCTCCGTCGCAACTGATGTAGTGGACGTTTCCTATTGCCTATTCGGGTGGTTTCCTGATCGCCTTTTGCAGCGAGCTCATGTAACTTAGTAACTCGAAGACCTTGTGGGCGTGCCCGGACGCGGCGTGTGATGCGCGCCGCACATCTTCCTGAGTAACGTGGTGAGGGCCCGTACAGTCTCGTACACGCGGCGCGTCTCGCGCGCTCGGGTGAGGGCAAAGCACTCGTAGCCACGCGGACGACACTACCTCGGTGCGGACCGCCCTATACGGCACGGCGCCGAGGGCCAGGCCGTAATCCCGTACCATATTTTTGGCAGGACAAGTGATCGCGCGGAATAAAACGCCGGCTTCATATTGCAGCAAGGCCATATTCAAACCGCCAAAATCCGCGGGCATACTCATCTCGACGATCGCAGCCTCCATGCGCGGTGTAGACTGATCGCAAGCGTCCAGACCAAGCAACGAAAATGCAGCCGAAATGTTGGCGGCGTCCACGGCCTTCAAGAAAGGGTCCAGCTCCGACGGCGGCATCATGCGGCTGAGGAAGCCGGTGTTTGCAGAATGCTTCGGCGATTTGCTTGACTTTAACGGAGCGTCGCCTACCCAGGGGTTTCCCTAGCTAGTAGCATTTAAAGCTGGATCACTGCCTGTAAACTAAACAGCCGTCGTAGCAGGGACGCTGGAATAGGGGTTACAGTAGGGGGTTCCCGCGTCAAATTGCAACGCCATATTGCAACGCATAATATACCGCCACGTCGCGCGGTGTCCGAGTCATGATGTAATCGTTACAACTGCTGCGGGTATATACCGGTACCGGCGCCGGCATGCGTCACATCACCCTGCCGCCACCACCCTTCTGGCAGCTCACAATCTTTCGCGCCCCACGCGACTTCACGCGGGTAATCGCTACAACCCTGCACCCTACGTCATGGGCCGTCTAATAGGCAACGCGGCCGAGGTGCACCAGGCCCGGACGGCGCTGTCACGGGCGATTCGGCTACTGTCCATTTCCGCGCCTGAGCCGGAGCTCGCAGCTATATTCCTGCAGCGCACCATTCGGCACCGCCGCCGCCTGCGTCGCCTCATGCGCCCCGTATCCCGAGCCTGGCCGTCCCACCTCAACCGGCTAAACATTGACCTCGCCGTAGAGCGCGTTGACGAGGCGCTCTTTCAAGACACGTACCGGTGCCGCCCTGAGGTATTCGACCAGCTGCTGGAGCACCTGAAGATCCCTGATGTGCTTCGCTGCGAAAGTAGGCAAGGCAAGTTCACAGGAACGACCGGCTTGCTGGTTTTGCTGGCACGGCTAGGAACGGCAGGCGCTGCGCACAGCCTGGGGGCGAAGCTTCGCATGAATCCGAAGCGTATCTCGAAGATATGCACGCACATGGTGAAGTGGCTCACGCAGCGATGGGGCCACGTCGTTATGACCGGTGCGCTCGACAGCAGGCTGCCAGGATACGTGCGTGCCATCCAGCGGAAGTCGGGGGTGATGCTGCCTGTCTTCGGGTTCATCGACTGCACTTTGCGTGGATGTCGTCGTGTGAAATACAGTCAGGAAGCGATATACTCTGGACACAAGAAAAAACACGGTTTGAAATATCAAATTGTTGCTGTGCCAGACGGACTTATCACTTACCTTACAGGTCCTATCCAAGGTCGGCGTGGCGACAGCAGAATTTTAGAGGAGAGCCAGCTGGAGGATGTGCTCCGTGTGGTGCAGCAGCGCACAGGTGCAGATTATCTGATATATGGAGATGCAGCTTACGCAGAGTCTGATGTGATTATGACAGGGTATAAAAAACATGAGCGTAGGGCAGACCCAGATAAGGATTGGCTCACAAAGAGCATGAACGGGCCCCGCACATCTGTGGAATGGGCGTTTGGGCTAGTGCAATCTCTATTCCCATGGGTAGATGACGTGGCAGCAAACAACATAGCAGTCACCCCAGTGGGTTTGTTTTACCAGAGCGCAGTTTTGCTTACAAATTGCATTACATGCGCTAACAGGGGAGCAGGCAGTTTCATGTCCTACTTTAACCTGCCTCCCCCATCGCTAGCAGAATACCTTAGCTAGGCCTAGGTCTTGGCGGCGGCAGTGTTGCCTGTAATATATCACCTAGACGTGATAAAATTGCAGCTGTCTGCTTTTGGGAATTGCTTAACTCTGTGAATCCCTGCATCATCTTAGTCTGTAGTTGCTCTGAGCTGTCAATCATGCCGCGCATGCCCTGTTTCAAATCTTTAAACACCTCTGTCTGCTCCTGCCGCCTCTCCCTTTCCTCTGCCATAAATTCTCTCACTTCAATCATTTCTTGGTGCAGCTGCTCGTCCAGCTCCGCCGCCTTAGTGATTCTGGTGGTGCTGCTGCGGCTGGTGCGCTGTCGCTTGCGCCCTCCACTGCCACTGCCAGCGCCGCTCTCCCGGCATGCTTGCACAGCATCACTCCACTTTTGATTCCTCTCTGGAGTTGATGTTATGATCCTGCGCATAAGAAACACACATTTATGTTAGGTCTATATGTGTGTGTGTGTGTGTGTGCCTGTGTGAGTATTACGTATATATCTGTGTGAGTATAATGGCTGTGTGAGTAAATATGGGAGCGTACCTTTCATGCAGTGACCTAGATGCCGCCTCCGAAATCAGCAAGCCTACATACTTCAGCTTCTGTAGCTGCTGCTCCTGGCGCATGCCTTTGAGACGGCGCAGCTCCACCATGACGGTGTCACGGCGCTTTGCGCGGAACGCCGCCAACTCCTCCGGGCTGGTGTCCTTCCCCGGCACAGTACCTCCCTCACCAACCTTAAGGTTGTAAGGGAAGTGGGCCAGGGACTCCAGCCTCTCCATGGTCTGCAGCATCTCCTCGCTGCCGCTGTTGCTGCTGCCGCCGCTGCCGGCCTGCTGCTGCAATATGTTGTGTGCCACCAGCACGGGCAAGTCCCTCTCCACCACCATCTCCTTCAGCTCTGTCATGTGCTGGCAGTCCATCGCGCACCAGGGCTCTGGCAGCTCTGTGTCTGCCGCTGACAGCAGTGGCAAGGTGTGGAAGGACTCACCATCACTGCAGAGCCGAAGCAGTCGCTGCTCTGTGGCTGTCAGCTCCAGCACCTGATCCAGCTCTGGCAGCTCCCCCTCATCACCTTGGGAGGGCTCCCACTCAGCCTCCTCCCCATTGCTGGGCGCGTTGCTGCGGCCCTCCGGGCGCATGCTTTCCAGAGTCTCCTTCCTGTTGCCCGTGGCGGTAGCCAGCCTGCGCAGCAGCAGAAGAAGCGAACTCGGTGGCTGCTAAACACAAAAAAAATATACAGAAACATATGTTTCTTTTATCGACGGCCAGCAGCAGGTAGCTTACCTCTCCGCTGCTCGCCCCCCCTTCTCCTTGCGGTTGTCCGCCCGGGCAGCCTTGTCGCGGTCGTTCTTCCGGTTGCTCTCCCTGGTTTCTTTCGCCGCCAGCGCCTCGTCCAGGCCGAGCAGCAGCGGGCGGTACTCCTCGACGACCTCCACTGTGACCTCATCGGGGCACAGCGGGTCGTCCTCGTCGCACTCGGCGTCCACCCAGCCCAACAGTAGCAGATACTCGTGGATGCTGTTCCAGACTGCGTAGCCGGCCTGCCCTTTTCGCAGCGGCGAGTCGTCCCGCTGCTGTTTAAGCGCTGCCTGCCACTGGCTGTCGTTCATGGCGTCCTTGCGCGCCTCGCCAGCGCGCCAGGTCTCCACCATCTGCTGCAGCCGCTGCAGCAGCGACCGCCCCGAAGGGAGCTCCTCCGTGTGCGGAGGGCAGTCTTCCTTGAGCGCGTCGTACAGGCGAGCCTCCATAGCTAGCTTCTTGCCGTGTGGGTTGGTGTCGCGCCAGTGCGCAGCAACCTTGGCACGATCCGCGGCGGTCAGCAGCGCCGCGATCCACAGGACGTCCGACTGCCAACGCCGTTTCCACACGTGGGACGCACCCTGAGCGCTCTCCTTCTTTACGTCTGCCGTCTCCTGAGTGGATTCCGCCATGGTGGTGCCGGGTTTTGCTGCGGTGACTGGGGGAGAGGCGGGGAGCTGCGAGCAGTTTTGAAATGGCGCAGGCGCCGGCGGAGTCCCGGCAGGTGGTGACCGGGTACGGGATCCACCCGTACCCGTATCCGCGACTACCCAGATCACGGTCAAACTCAGACGTTGCAGAAGTAGTCGCTCGTTGCAGTTTCAGCCAAAATGCAACGCCGCGAGCGTTGCATTTTGGTGCGTACGCGGGCGTACGGCTGACGTGTACCGCGTATCGTTGCAATATGGCGTTGCAATTTGACGCGGGAACCCCCTAGTATATCACTATTTCAAATCCTGTCCCGGCGGGGCGGGCGAAAAATGCAAATGCGGGGCACACCGCGCCGGACCGTTAATATTCGGCAGCCGGTGCCGAGGACGACGACCGACGTTGATGACAGCTGCCAGTACGGTACCGCTACCGAAACCGGTAGCAGTAGCAGCAGCTGACGGCCACAGGGACCCTCCGAGACGGCCGTTCCAAGTGCGATTCACCGCGATACCCGCAGCCCTTGTAGGCACTGCTCTTGCCGTCATTACCACTTCCAGGTGGCGCAGAGGCTGCGCATCGGCCTGTCCTGCCCGGAAGTACCCGCGCGCCTCGAGGGCGCCCCGGCGCCACCATGCTGGGCGACTTCAGCAGCCGCATGCTTGTGTATGCGCCCTGCTTCCCCCCACCCACCCCCCGAGAGGAAACCATCATAACCGTTTCCCTATGCCGTGGCACCTTATCTGGGCTGCTGCGCACTTTTTTTCGACTAGCCGGGCGCTGCGGCGCGTGGCCGCCAGCTGCGCCAGGGCGCGAATGTGCCGATCACAGGGCGCGCCGCAACCACCGCAGCAGAGCCCCCTTTCCCTGCCCCCCTGCCTCAGAGCCGCTCTCGCCACTGCAACACGGCCTGGCGTGCCAGCGCGCCTACCGGTAACGGCGTCCATTTGGCAGAGCGGTACCAAAAAGGCTAAGAGCTTTAGGCGAGAGCGAAGTCAGCCCCGGGGGGGGGGGGGGGGGGGGGGGGGGGGCAGGCAGGCTGACCGATCCGTCGGTCGCTACCTACGCACCCGCTCCTCCCCCCCCGCACGCGCGCCACCTCGGACGGGGCTGACGGCGGGGCCGGGGCGTACGTTGGCGCGCAGAAATGTGCTTGGGTACACGTACCCCGCGTACAAGTGCTACAAGGTGGTGGAGCAGAGACGCGCGGAGGTGCTGCGGGAGTGGTGCATCTACTGGTCCAGTCCCCCCGCCCCCGGCCCCGGCCCCGCCTGCCCCCCCTCCCTCTCTCCCGAGCCTTCCTCGTCACAGCTCAGTCCAGGTGCTGCTTGACTGTGCAGGCTGATACTCGCGCTGTGGACAGCCTGCGAGAGGGTGGCTGACTACGTCATCTTCTGGTGAGCAGCGTGCCTCATTGGGCCCCTACAGTTTTGAATTGCGACATGCGCAGGTTATGACTACGGGTGCCGTCGCGGCAATGAGAACACTGAGGATAAGAACCCGCCCTACCAGTACCTGCCAGAGGTCAAATCAAACGCCTGTGCAGCGGAACTATACCGAATGTTCTCATAGGTTGGACGTAAGCCCCATTTGAGCCCTATAACAAGGGCTCCTGTAAGTGGGCTGGCCATGCAGTTTTGGTGTTGTATTCTAACGCATTTTGACAGTACATAGTGCGAGCCCAAAGCGGGGTCATGGAAAGTGGTGTGTGTGTGGGCGGTGTTTTTTTTTTTGCCGGGGGGGGGGGGGGGGGGGGGGGCTCGATGGGATGGCTCGGCCGTGCTGACATGCACCCCGCCCGCCGCGCCGCAGGATCCCGATGTACTATGAGGCCAAGGTGGCGTTCGTGGTGTACCTGTGGCACCCCAAGACGCAGGGCGCGCTGTACCTGTACAACACCCTGCTGCGCCCCGTGCTCACCCGCCACGAGGGCACCATCGATCAGCAGGCGGCGGACGCCCAGGACTGGGTGGCGGGCCACATCTCCAACAACTTCAACAGGTAACTGCCCCCTCCCCCCTCTCTTCCACATGCCATGCTCCCTCCCTCCCTCCCCCCCTCTCCCTCCCTCCCTCCCTCCCTCCCCCTGTCTCTCTCTCCCCACCTCTCTCGCGCGCGCTCTCAAGTATAGCGGCCATGATGATAACATGACGCGGTTCCGCCCGATTCTCCAATGCGGCATGCTCACGGTAGCCAGCAGACCCCATCAGGCCGCACTCCTGAGAACATGGCCAACATTACAGAAGTTTTCATCTCCAAAGCCGCGGCGCTTGCGAAACACACCCGGCAGTTTGGTTCAGGAAGGTGCCACCGCAGCTCCGCCGGTCGCGGTTCTCTGGGAACGCCATTCGATTGCCACTGCGCTTCGGGCCGGCCACGTACAACTGCCCTTGCCCCTCACGAAGAAGAGGGAAAACGCAGCGTTAAGGAAATACAACGGAAACCGAATAATACAATACAATTCGACCATTGACTCGGTAATGATGGCGCAAAACAATCGATTACATTTGGGACCTGCGGAACCCCAATCCATTGGCTCAGTCATATCAAAGTTGGGCGCGTCCCTCTCGTCGTCTCCCTCTGCTCCGCGCTCTCCCTCTCGTTGCCTCTCGCTCTGTCGCTGCCATTGCTGAGGGGCGGCACCGCGCCCGCAGAGCCATGGTGTACGTCCAGTCGCGCGCCCACGAGGCCATCGCGTACATGCAGCAGGTGTCCGAGAGGGTGAGCACCCCCCCCCCCCCCCCCCTCCTCTTTATCCCATTGCGCCCGCCCTCGCCGTGGCCATCTGCCTGTAGCTGTGACGCGGGGGTAGCGCTAACGCGCGGCGGCTTTGCATGGGCGCAGCAGCAACAAGCTGTCGCAGGCGTCCGGCCGCATCCGCACGCCAGCTGAGGTGTGTGTCTAGGGAGCCGCCTCCTTCAACGAAGATGAAGACACAGCCTGGCCCAGCTCACTCAGGCTGCCCCCCCCCCCCCCCCCCCCGCCACCACCACCCTCGTGTACCATATCCAACAACATAGACATAGGCCGTAGGAGGGGCGCCCCCGCTGCGCCTACGCAGCCGTGGCATCGCGTAATTAATTACAATTGACATTCCATGACGCGGTGCCGACTGTCCATTCTCGCCCCTCTCCTCTGCCCGAGCCCGGCTCCCCCCCCCCCCCCCCCCCTTCGGTCTTCTTCCCTGGCAAAGCGCACCAGCAAGAGCGAGCGGGGAATACGGTGTAGGGTCTCAGACATTCTGCGAGTCGCACAACGTGTGTGATCACGTCTGGACAGCTGGGACTCGATGTCATAACGATTAAAGATATTTGAATTAGATACATACCGCAGGTTGGATGAGTATACCCGGGAAACACATAGCGACTACTTATTATGAGTAAAAGTATACCCGTTGCAGGAGTGTGGAATCCGTGGAGCCGCAAGGATCAATCGTAGTAGTCGCTACATTGTACAGCCCCGCGTCCGCCGACCCGCCGACCCGGGGCCAGTCGACGGACGGGCGGCGAGGCGGATGGGCGACGGTCGTCCGGCGTCCTGGCGACGCGGATGAACGACGGCGTCCGGCGTCCGGGTCCGGTCCACGCGGCGGTCCTTCGCGCCATGCCCGCCCCGTACGTAGACCTGACGAACGGCGGCCGGGCGGCCGGTACCCGTACCCACACCCGTACAAGTAGTCGGCAGGTAAGCGGTCATTATTTTGTCCTGCGCGGAGTTATCACGGAACCTATAACGGATACATTGTCGATTTATCTAATAATCTATGCGAAACCGTTCCGAAGGTCG
The DNA here is from genome assembly GCA_006384855.1 of Tetraselmis striata. NCBI lineage: Eukaryota > Viridiplantae > Chlorophyta > Chlorodendrophyceae > Chlorodendrales > Chlorodendraceae > Tetraselmis > Tetraselmis striata. The sequence goes on along the minus strand of VCJN01000296.1, from coordinate 106,615 downwards.
GCGACAGACAGACTCACATACCCACAGACAAACTCACCTCGTAGTTAATTAGCTAGTTAATATGGTAAGATGAGGATAATACTTTGAAATGCCGCAAGAGAATCCGCAATTTATTGTTCCATTCGGCCCATTGTGCGACACGGATTACGTGACAGGGCGGGTGTGACACCGACAGATTGACTGCTGATAACTGGCGACGGTCTTGCACCACTCCGAAAGGTTCGTATTCCGAGGTCAAAAGCAGACGAAACTGTGGCGAAGCTTTAGCACGACGCTTATTAAAGGTTGCTAGCAAGCCCGACCCAAGGCTCATGACGAGGTTCTTATTGCAGCTGCATCAGCACTCGTACTGCAGCACGGCAATGGAAGAATGAGGTGCAACAGAGAGAATAGGGGGGGGGGGGGGACAAGGCATTGCTTCTTCCAGGGCGGGCACCGAGCTAATGCCGATGAACAGCGCCACCCACTCGGACTGGGCACTGTGACTCCTCGATGGCATGTGGCATTTAGGCACCCGGCATGCGGTGTTCCATTCGCGTAGCTGCTGCTGCGGCGGGTGACGTGCCCCGCGCTGGACGTAAACTACCCAGAGTACGGGGAACCCAGGCAGGCTCGGCGAACCTGAGCCGCACGTGAAGCTGGGGAGCAAAACAGTGCCTGATTTAAAAAGCCGGTGTCACCACCCATGTATGATGGCTCGTCGGATTTTCATGTGAGGCTCGTCTAGGGGTGTCCAGGTACAGGGGGGTTCAGGAGGGGCGTTGGCTGGTAGGGCGATGAAAGGGGAGAGGGGCACCGGGGCAAGATAGGCGTCGATGGGGAGGCGAGGGGTGGAGCCACTGCAGGGGGGGGGGGGTACGCCGGTCATGTCAGCCGCGGCCACAGCTGGGTGGTGCTGTTTTGGCGTGCGGCGTCATGAGGGACCGGGCGGTGTTGCGCCACTCAGCGCCATGGGGGCCCATTGTAGGGGGGCCCCATGGTACTGCTGAGCGGCGCGCGCAGCGGCTGGGTGGCTAGGCGGCTGTCCAGAATGCAAGGCCTCGGTGCCTGCGGGCGGGCCGGGGTGCCGGCACCGAGCGGGGGCGGCCTTGCATCTACGAGGATCAGCTCATGAAGGCGGTCCCGGCCGACACGAGCGCCGCGTCGGGCGCGCGCACGTAGTACTTGGCCTCCATGTCCGGCTGCTCGTCGTACGGCGCCTCAAAGAGCGCAAAGAGCTCGTGCACGAGGGACTCGTCGCCGCGCGTGATGGCTGCGTCGTACGCCTTCACCAGCATCCACTCCCGCGGGACGTACTTGGGGTTCACGGTGCGCATGCGCGCCGCCACGTCGGCGGCGGCCTCCCCGGCGCAGTGCTCCGCCACCGCGGCGCGCCATTTGCCCAGCCACGCCTCCCAACCCGTCTTGACCGGCGCGCCCAGCGGCGCGTAGAAGCAGTCAGCCAGCTCCGCCAGCGGCTCGCCGCCCGCCTCCAGCGCCGCCGCCAGCTGCCGCCACGTCAGCGTGTAGTCCGCCTTGGACTTCACCATCAGCGCCTCCAGCTCCTCCCACAGCTCCGCGGCGCTCGCGGCGGCGGCCTCCGTGTCAGGCAGCCCCATCTTCACGCGCCACGTGGCGGCCACCGCATCCTGCGCATAACACCCCGGCGCCACCATCAGCAATCCAGGCGCATGACGCAGGCCACCCGGATCTAGGGTTTCATAACAACAAATCTAGGGTTTCATAACCCCTGGCCATAATGATTTGTCAGTTTAAAGGTAAAAAGCCCAGAAACGCTGAAATGAAAGCCTGGAAGAACAACTTTCAAAACATAAAACCCTGCACCCAACCTAAATGTAGAACCTTAAACCTGGAAGGTCGGCAGCATGACACTAGTCATTTGCTCTCATCCCTTGGCGCAATTCGAGCAGACGCATGATGATGACCCGACAGGTTGATGCCCTGGACACACGCGGTCAACCCTACCGTGTGAAGCCCTAATCCTCAGAAATCTCAGTTGCATATGTAATAGTGGGCGGCGGCTGCCGAACGAGCGAGCGTCTGCCATTGCCCACCTTGATCTTCTCTGCCGTGTTATCGATGGCCTCCTGCGCCTTGGCGCCGCCGCCCTCGCCCAGCAGCGGCATCAGCGAGCCCGCAAACGTGGCGTAGTTGGCCAGCGCGGCGCCGGGCTGGTTCATGAACGCGTAGTGGCGCCCGGAGCCGGTCCACTTGGCAAACAGCGGGTCGTACTCGTCCATGAAGCCAAAGGGGCCGTAGTCCATGGTGCGCCCGCCCACAAGGCAGTTGTCTGCGTTGAAGTTGCCCTGGCAGAAGCCGACGCGCAGCCAGCCGGCGGCCATCACGGCCAGGCGGTCGCCAAAGGCCTCCAGCAGCGCAGCCGCCTTGTCCTCCAGCGGCAGCCCGTCGGGGAGGTCCAGGTCGCCGTACTCGCGGAACAGGGCGTGCTCAAGCAGCAGCTCCAGCTCCTCGCGGCGCTCCGCGCTGTCGGGCTCCTGCACCACGCGGCGAGTAAAGAGGTCGAAGTGCCCCACGCGCAGGAAGCTGGGCGACACGCGCGTGGTGATCGCGCACGCCTCCTCCACCATCATGTCCGGGTCGCGCTTCTGCTTCAGCATCGCGCGCCGCTCCGCCTCAGAAAACTTGGCCAGGCGGGGGTCATCCTCCCGGATCTCGCTGGCCGCACAGCCGGGGGCACACGGGGGGGTGGGGGGGGGGGGGGGGGGGGGGGGGGGGGGGGGGGGGGGGGGGGGGGGTCAGCTATCACGAGCAGACCGGAAGCCAACCTAAGTCTACACACACATCTGCATGCAGTCTAACCGAATTGTACATACATTGCCCGTGCCAGCACAAATAGCATCCACATCCTGCCCTGGACCCAGGTGCCCGCCCGCAAGCACACACACACACACACACACACACACACACACACACACACACACACACACACACACACACACACACACACACACACACACACACACGCACATATATGCAGCATTGTCCGATGCAACATAGGACTATGAACATTACTGATAAACTTACAAACATAAACTTGTAAACTTATTACCACAGGCTTTGGTGAAAGCCATATACGTATGTGTATGTTAGACCATCGTGTTCATGTGCGAGTTAGAGAGAGAGTGGATGAGTGTGCATCACGACAGGCGGACGGATAGGTATGAGGAAAGAAGTATGATGCAGGTGGGTACCGCACAAGGTGGGTGGCAGAGGCGCGGGGCCCCGGGCGCACCTGTACCAGGGCCGCTGCGTGGTGTCCTCGCCTGAGACAACGAGGCTGAGCGCGCGCGTGGTGTCCACCCCCAGGCGGAACATGGCCTCGCTGGCGAGGAACTCGCGGATGGAGGAGCGCAGCACCGCGCGGCCGTCGGCGCGCCGGCAGAAGGGCGTCGGCCCGCCACCCTTGAGCTGCATCTCCCACCGGTCGCCGCCCACCACCACCTCGCCCACGCTGATGGCGCGCCCGTCACCGTAGCCGTTGCCATTGCCGAAGGGGCAGTTGCTGCTGTAGGCTTGGCCCATGATGCTCAGCGCGTATGGCGTGGCCCAGGAGCGGAAGCCCTCCACCTTCCCCGGGTGGTGGGGGGCAAAGGGAGCCGGGTTTAGGATTATCAGAATTCAAGGTTTTCTCCCGAGAAAACCTGTCAGAAAACCCCAAAATCTGAAAGCCCTAAACATCAGCTTTAAGAGCCCCTGGAGCGCCGGGATTCCCAGCACATTGTCCCACCGAAACCAGTCATCGGGTTTGCAAACAGTGTACGGAATTTGACCCCAGTTGTTGGTAAACTGTGTTATCTGGAAGTGTATCTCATCTGGAACTTGACCAGGCCCGCGGGGGGGGGGGGGGGGGGGGGGGGGGGGGGGGGGGGTTGGCGGGGTCCCTCTATGCGCCGTCCTCACCTGGTCAATGTCGCCGCTGAAGAAGGCCTTGAAGCGGTCGGTCTGAACCTCCTCCTCCGAGATACCCAGCGACGCGGCCATGGAGGGCGAGTGGATGACCAGGCGCGGCGCCCCCAGCGGCAGCGGCTTGACCGGCACGTAGTGCCCGCTGCGGACCTGCCGGCTGGAGCGGTTGGGCTCGTGCTTGGCCGCCTCCGGGTCCGCCCGCAGCCGCTCCATCCACGAGTAGTCCGCGCGCTCCGCCAGCAGGCTGAGGTCGCCCGCTGCCGCCATGCTGTCGGCTTGCTCTGCCTGGGGGCTGGCGGCGCTGCTGGAGGCAGCGGCAGCGGTGGGGCCCGGGGCGTATCTAGGGTTTGATGGAAACCCTACTCCGGGCTCTGCGCCCGGCTGCAGGCGGCGCCGCAGGTAGTGGGACGCCCCGGTCGCGGTGCAGATCGGCAGGTGGGAGGCCGCAGCGCGACTGCCGGGCAATGAGCTCGGGGGCGGGTGAAGGGGGGAGTGAGCCCGCGGGAGGAGGCCGGAGGCGGCGGTGCTCGAGCGCCACATCGGCCAGTGCTGCGCAGCACACGTGGCCCGGCCTGCAACTGCGAGCGACCAACCAGGCAGCACGTCTCAGCGATACGCAACCGTGCCTCCGGCCTAAGGAGCAGCTCACCGGGTCTCGGCAGCAGGCCGAACGTTCTCAGAATTATATATAGAGTTGTGATTTCATGGCGCGATGAAGGGGTCAGCTGAAGGAGTGTGGGAAGGCGGGGAGAGGGGGGGGGGGGGGGGGGGGGGGGGGGGGGGGTTCAGCGTGAGGGGCGGACCCGACGGTGACGCCACTGCGTGTGCCGCGCCTCCGAGGAAAGTAGACCACACGAGTATCACACCGGCAGGCCACGGGAGACCAGGTGACATGAACGGGGCGCGGTTCGCAGCGAGTGCGCACCTAGCTGGCAAACTGAGAGTGCGGCGGCGAGCAGGGCGCAGGTGTGCTGTCGGTATTCGTGTACAGGGTAGTGTACTGGTGGTGTCGTGCGGGCGTGCGGCCGTCTGGTCGCACTGGGACCGGTAGAGGTATGCCGACAGCACGCGCTGCCACAGCGCCTCTACGACGGCCGCTACTGGTGTGAATTACAAAAAGGGCAGTTCCCCAGAATTAGAAAATCAACACAGCAAGCCGCCTAAAAGCGGCCCGCATCCCGCTGCCACAGCGCCACTACAGGGTACTGGTGTGAATTACAAAAAGGGCAGTTCCCCAGAATTAGAAAATCAACACAGCAAGCCGCCTAAAAGCGGCCCGCACAGGGTACTGGTACCGGGTACTGAAGATTGTCGCTAGCGCCAGCCGGTACCGGTGTGCAATTGCAACAGAGCAAGCAGTATTAGCAACAAAATGGCAAGTATTTGCCAGCAGCATTTGCAACAAAAACGCAACTATTAACCGGTGTTGGTACGAGGCGGCTGTACGGAATGTAGCGCAGTGTCGAAGAGCTCTTTTCCGGACCTGAAGATGAATAGATGAACTTTTCTCGAAATTTCAGGAGCACTTCAGACTTTTTTTAAAAACTTCAGACTAAAGTCGACCGTATTGCGCGTATTCAGGAAATTTAGTGGTGAAATTGAAAATATGTCATTTGGACAATTTATGGACATTAACCAATGTCCAATGACATATTTGGACATCGCCGCGAGATCAATCAACGCGGAAGTGCCCCTTTATCATTGATGAGATTCCAAGGAAAAGTGAAGAAATTTCAGTTACAGGTTTTCCGGAACTGGCATAAAACCATTTGAAGGTTCATGACGAATGTATTACATATTACGCACGGATACGAAAGTGTAACAAAATCTGGGAATTTCAAATTCGCCATTCAACCGGCTCAGTTCAAGTCGCCGAATGACACCGTGCATACCATGTCGCATACACGCCCACAACCCCTACGGCCGCCGACAACTGCTCGTCGACTCTCGTTTCTAGAGGCGCGAGGAGGCGTCTGTCGCCTCACAATTGGGCAATTGACGGCATCAATCGGCAACATTAACTTTTATGATGATGAGGCGAGTAATGGTGCTTGTGGTGGCTACGGTGACCTCTCATGGGGACACTAGCGCTATCGAGAAGGAGCATGTTGTGACCATGGAAATTGAAATCGATTACAATTGCTAGTGTGCTGCATCCACTGGCTCAAACCGAGTTGATCTTAGGGCATGTTATCTATAACCATATGGTAAGGAGGAACACTAGTTTTAATTACAGCTCAAACTACCGTACCGGCCGTTCTCTTGTGTGTCCTCCTTCCAACGGGTTCGAGCTAGTAGGACAACATAGCCCCCATGTTGTCCTTACCTAAGTCATGTCTACTCCATTCAGAGCTCCGCGGGTAGGTTAAGGCAGCCAAAGGCGTCCCGCCTACAGCTATACTAAGGTGAGATGGGGTGAGGGAGATGACCGGAATAGCTAAGTGTCGTCGCTCAATATTTATCCACCGCTTAGCCGGCTAGTAGGGTGGGAGGAGTGAAGGGTAACGTCGGCCAGACCTTGTACCTCCGCTGCTCCGCGATGGGCGGTATCCACGTCCATGGTGATGTCGTTCTCCTCGTATTTAGTTCAGTTCAAGCTCGTCCTCGTCGTCTGCATGTACTCCCGTCATGGTGGTCGCCGCTGGGGCTGTGGCGGTAGACGCATGGGCTGGGTGGGCTGCTCCAGGGGCGGACTCTGTTGCTTTTCGGCGCCGGTCGATGGTTGCGACGGCGGTAGCGACCGCCCCGCGCCTCGGTAGCATGTTCTCGAACCCAAGGGGAGGGAGTGTCGTTGACTTGAGGTTCGGCCCGGGCTAATGTGTTCATGTTATTCTTGTTCCCGGGGTCGTTGTTAGTGTTAGTTGGGCTGGACCGCTTGGCGATGGTACTGGCGTGGTGCCCGTTGGCTGCCTCTCGGCTGGTGCCGGAGTTGGCGCGACCTTGATCTTCCCGCTCACCGTCGAGACTGTCTTACGCCGCTGCTCCGTTTTGTCAGTTGCGCGGGTGCCGCCAATGAGGCCGTGGTGGTGGACGGACAGCTGCAGGGTGAGAGTGTAGACCGCCGGACGTTGTTCGGCTCGGAGGGCGAGGGATATGCTGGAGGGGTTTTCCGAGCCTTCTTGCGCAGGGCCAACGCTGTGTGCGTCGGAGATATTAGTTGTGGCTAACGTTGCCGCCGAGTTCTCCCGACTCTCGGACCGTCTGGCTGAAGGGATGTAGAAGTAGTTCCGAGGGGAGGTGGACCGCCCGCCGTTGGGCGATGGGAGAGGTGAGGGCTACACCCAGTCGCAGGGTGTCCGAGACGAACTCCTCGTCTGCTTTGCCGAGGGCCCTCTCCGGAGATGGCGCAGAGGTTGTCATCTCCCACGCGTTTGTAGCGGTTTCGGCTCGGTGTAGTATTGTTGCATGTCGATGCCGACAGCCCTCATAGTGTCCGTCAGCCACTGGCCTTGCAGCAACTCCAGAGGCGTGTTGATACGCTGTTTGATGGTGGCTGCGATGGCCTATGCTAGCTGCTCGACCGTCGACAGCTCGAAGTTGGCTAGAGGGGCCGATGCAAATCGCTCGGGTTGTCAGTGCGCATAGGAAGAAATGCTTGGATAGTGCCGGGGGCAGCACGCCATGATGTGGGGTGTCGGGCGGGTCCTCGCGTTCTTCACTGTGTTCGGCGGTGACTTGCATCACCACTTGGCGATGCGTCGGGTCGCTGAACGGCAGAGCCAGTATGGCGTTGCGGCATACATCATGCAGTATGCGCGCCGCTTCGGGATCAAGGAGTTCGAGTCGCACCAAGTCGGCCGAGCGGAGGGCCTTCCACACCTCGCGGACCTCCAGGAAAGCCAATCATAGTGTGCGGGTCGGAGGGCAGATAACGTCGTCGTCTGCATCAGGGTCGGCCGCGTACTCGGCCCATGCCCTCACACCGGCCCGTGCAAGGGAGTCTGCTTGCGTTGCTGCCGGTAATTGGGGCTAGTCGTACGCCGGGAGGAGGCCCTCCGCTAGCTGCTGCCACATGCCAGCCTTTGTGTGGCCCCGGAACGAGGGGGAGCGGAGTCACACCTAGTGTGTCGGTCGATCGATATCGTGGAGGTGCGGCGCTTGTCCGAGCATGCGGGTGGAGCAGCGACGGCCCGATCGGCCGAGGATCGTTGTGCCCTCTTCAATCCATTGCTTGGGTCTGCAGAATGCTAGCGGATGTTTCCCGGCAGGCCAGTCGCAAGATGACGGACCCGGTGGTAGTGGAGAGGCAGCCCGGTGCCACTCGATCCGACTGGGTCAGCGGTGGCGGGTTTGGGGGGGGGCGGCGAGTCACCACCCGGACGTCTGCTGGTAGGATTTGGACTCCGATTTGGGGGTGGGGGTGCGGACTAGCTAGGTTCGTCACGGTGCGTCCGCGCGACTCTTCGTCCATCGCTTGATGTTGGGGCACCAAGTCGCCGAACATTACGGCCACGTGGGCGGCATCGTCCGTGCGGGAGTAGGAGTAGGTGGCGGGATGGGCGCTGCAACACGCAGATATGTGGCGGCGGTTAGCATGTGGAAGTTGGGTGCCCGCGAATGTTTTTGCAGTTGCGACCGTGCGGATCGTTGGCTGTTGTACCCTGCCGCCCCGCAGCGCGGCTAGACGAAACGTATCGGCTCCGGCGTCACGTTGCTCCTCGGGTATGTCGGTGTCTATGGTGGCTGCAGTGGTGTCCGCCTCCTAGAGGGCCTGCCCTTCACGCCACTGCGGGCGCTAGCCGGCAGTTGGCATGCTGTTGGTGGGCCATCCGATCGTCGAACGGTCCACGGTTTCGCAGAAGGATCATACTACCAATACCAGTAGGCGCGCCGGCTCGCCCGGATCTAGTACATACGCATTACTGTACCCGGTGCTACCTGCTAAGAGCCGGCGGGAAAGTGAGAAGTCTGTGGCTGTGGACAAGAAGCGGGCTGCGACTGGCAAAGATGTATTCTACCTGCCGGTGGGATATATGGCTGAGGCGTCGAATAACAAGGAATGCAGTGACCGCTTAATTGAAGAGCTGCACGCCGGATTACAACGGATGGTACGAGACAGAGCATGACGCCAAGCAGATACGAATTCGCGGAGAGGGAGGCTGGGACCGCATGGATGACAGTGTTTAGATGAGAGCAATCGATGTGGCGTTGGATGATGGAGCGGCGCCACACTTCGTTGTACGTGTTGCGAAGGTCAGTGTGGACGATGACGGCACGCGGGCCAGCTTCTCGGCGATAAGGTGGACGCCAAGGAATGAGCATGGAGTCCCATTCGGAGATGCCGACGCCGAGCTGAGATGGCGCAAGCACCGACACATACGCCTCCTTCATATTGTCCACTAGCGCCCGCTCCGTTGCGCGCCGCTCCGCCTCGTCCCCCGTTGTCACATGCCGCACGTCCGGAGATGCACCCTGGCCTAGCTTCTTGGCACGGGCCACAAGCCTGGCATAGGCGCAGAGCCGATTGAACCACCCGACGACCTTGGAGGCGACCTTGGAGGTACAAATTTGAGGCGACTACCTCCGGCACTTCGCAGAACGCCGTAGGCCCCGGCGCCAGAGCGTATTCGCCCACCAAGCAGCGGACATACATACGCGTTGCGCATGCTTAAGAGCCCCGCCACCACGTGTTGCTTGAGGTATTGGAACGGCACGCGCATGTTGTCAACCGCCAGGGCGGCCTCGTTGACCGGAACATCACGCATGACGCGGCGTCTGGGATCGGGTGGCCACATGACGGGCAGTGCTTGTCGCGCCGTTGGCTGGGCGAATACACCAACATCAAATAGGTCGCCCATACTCAAGATAGTCGGCCCGCCGCTTGGGAGAGCTCTCCGTCCTCCGCCAAAGCCACCACGGTGTAGTCCACGGTGCTCACGAAAGGTGCCGCAAAGAGGTGAGTCAGCGTCCGCCCGACGCTGGGGCGGCGCACGTCCGGCATAAAGCGCCTCGGTGCGGGCTTCATCCCATGAGCGCAGAAGTTCGGTGAATCATGCGCCGCTCGGCGAATGCGCAGAAGCGCCACGCTAAGGCTTACTGCCGCCGCCGCCCGCGTCGCCCCGGGGACGTGAGCAATAGCTGCGGGACTATATAGGTACTTCCACTTTAACGCCCTATCCAACACCACGGGGTCATCGGCCTCAACCGCCGCCACCACCCGCTCATTCACGCAGCGTCGTGCCTTTGCCCACGCTTGTTGGGAGTCGATACCTACCGCCGTCTCCATCGACATCTCCGCCAGCAGGTGCACCATATCCACGTCAGAGGTGGTCCACCGCAGCACCCCAACCCCAACTTACCCGTTACCGGCCGGAGATGGGCAATTAGGGGGAGACGGATACCGAGCCATGAGGCCTGGCTACCGGGGCGACCGGCAGGTGCACCCACCTCCGGCGGAGCGGGAATAACAACTGGGGGCGCCACGACGCCCCGGAACGTAGCGACGGACGGCCATGCGGGCGACGACATCACCGACGACTGTCCCGCTCACCGGTGTGGCGCACACCGGTGTGGCGCGCCCCCTGACGGCGTTGCCGCTCGGCCAGTACGGCGTGCGCCTTGGCAAGCCACGCAGTGGCGACCTCATCGAAGGCGACCACGTCGGCCGGGTGGTGCCTGACGCGAGCGTATGGATGGTATGGGACGGTTACTGGTGCCATGGAGTACGGACAAACGGCCGCGCCTACTCTAGGCGCCGCGCCCGCCCTCGCGGGAGATAGTCGGCAGATGGTAGCTTAACAAGTGACGACAGGCTGACACGTCGACGGAATAGTGAAATAACAACCGCCATGTGAATTTCCTCGGATGTAATTATTATATCTTCGGGATGAATGTACATGTTTATTCGTCCCATATTGGAAACTATCGGTTAGTATTACCGATATTGACGGAAGATTATTCAATTCTGTTGGTCGCAAGATAATCCTGGTGATTATTCAATAACTGCTGGTTGCGGTCGGTCGCAAACCGCACATGCATATCGCGAGGGGGCGATGAGGCTTGGGCAGCATACAGGCATTACTTACATGAGCTAGCAGCAGAAGGCGATATCAGGAAATCACAAAAAAAAGGCAGCATACAGGTACAGGTGAGGATTACAGGATAGTACTCCCGGTGCTGATGATAATCAACCCGCACGTCTATGTATCTTTTTGGTTACAGGGAGAGCGTCCGGAGAATGCATGTATCTCCACTCACGAGTAACCAGTATACAGTATACGTATACAGTACCGAACCTACAGGTACGGATTTGCGCATCAGTGCTACCGTACTACGCCCACGCGCTGCGCAGACGCCCCGCCCCGCCCGCTGTTCCTTGCCCCGCAGCAAGCTCACGAGAGCAAGTCGCCGCATTCAGGCGCGCCGAGGCAAGCATCATGTGGTCTCGCGTCACCAGGCGCGCTTTCGCCGCGGCCGCAGCCGGCGGGCGGTCGGGCGCCACCGTCGCCGCGAGCAGCGCGGCGGCGCCGGCCGCAGCGCAGCCCATCTCCGGCGTGACTCGCGCCTTGCAGGGCCTGAAGGACAAGCTGGCTGCAGGCACGTTCCCGACGACCTGCGCCTGCGCATCCTGACTGTCCGCTCGCGGCTGTGCGGTACGGGTAGTGGGATGCTGCCCACGCTGATTGCCCCCACCCCCCTCCTCCTCCTCCTCCTCCTTTTCGGGGCAACAACCCAATTCTGCAGGGCCCGATTTCGGCGACTTCGTGAGTGGGCAGAGCCTGCATGATGACTATTCAGTAGCGGCGCCCAGCTACAAGGTCCCCCCTCCCCTCCCAACTCCCCAGGCATTCTTCTTTCCCTAAGAACGGCATATGTCCATTCCTGCGGGATGCGGGGCTACGAGCTAATCAGCGGTTGGCCTGGCAGGAGCGGGTGCGCAAGCCGGAGTGGCTGAAGCGCGAGGTGCCGCGAGGGGAGAAGTACACAGAGATCAAGGCCAAGCTACGGGAGCTCAAGCTGCACACCGTGTGCGAGGAGGCCAAGTGCCCCAACATTGGGGAGTGTTGGGGCGGCGGCGACGGGCACACCGCCACGGCGACCGTGATGCTCATGGGCGACACCTGCACACGCGGCTGCCGCTTCTGCGCAGTGAAGACCTCGCGTGCGCCGCCGCCGCTGGACGCGGAGGAGCCGGAGAACGTGGCCAAGGCGGTCGCGGACTGGGGCTTGGACTACGTTGTGCTCACCAGCGTCGACCGCGACGACCTTCCCGACCAGGGCAGCCAGTGAGACCACCTCCCTTCTTCCTTATCCCCCCCCCCCCCCCCCCCCCCCCCCCCCCCCTTCTCGCGTCCCTCACCTTTATGTGTTCTTGGTATTGTCCATTCATGCCTCCGCGCCGGCCACCTGAGATATCTCCTTGCCTGGATGCTGACTGGGGATCCCCCCCCTTCACCCACCCTGGCGCCCCACAGCCACATTGCCGAAACGGTGAGGAAGCTGAAGGAGAAGACAGACGGCAAGCTGCTGGTGGAGGCGCTCGTGCCGGACTTCCAGGGCACGCGCGAGCACATCGAGCTCGTGGCCCGCAGCGGCCTGGACGTGTTTGCGCACAACGTGGAGACGGTGCGCACCCTCTGCCCCCACCCGCCCCATTGCCGCTTTTCAGGGGGTCAGTGCGCTCACCGGTATGAACAAATCTGATGTTTATCTGTGAATGTAGGGGGGTCTCAATGTATGTACTGCTGTCGCCTTCCCCGCCCCCTTGCTTGCCTGGCGGCGCCGCAACATGTGCCGGCATCGACACGGCGGCAGGCCCCGCCCGGGTGCCATGATAACAACGTACTGCGTTTACACTGCGCACGAGAACCCGCCCAGCCTGTCAGAGGTCAAATATAGTTGGGCAGAGATGTGGCGGAAACGTATTGAAACAGTCGGAGCTGTTTCTGCGTGTCGCATGCAACCCTACTCCAGGTGCATACAGGTGTATACAGGTGTTTCTTGCAGTGGCGGGATGCATCGGGCGATACGTATTTCAAAGAGTCACCGAGTCCCATCAACCGCTTTAGCCATTCTGATACCCGGCAGGTAAGGTTATATTGGGCACACACCGGACCATTACATTCCGTTCGCGGGTCCATGAAATAATATATCAACTGCTTGGCAGCACTGCGTCGTGTGTTAATCGTGGCGCATTCTGATACAGTTCAATATTAATGCAGTTCTCTCTCTCTTCTCAGAGGGAAGGCAAATGAATCATATACCGCAACCCAAAGCGCGATCGAGGTGGGGGGAGCATAAGGGCTGTCGCTACATGTCCCGCTGTTCTCATGGACGCCGGTATGTAAGCATTCCAAGCGGCGTTTAGGATGCCGCTGGTTTTCCCTGGAGGCTGCTCCTCGTGGAATCGGCGCCAGTGGTGGCGCTGAGGGCAATTTTGTACCGGCCTGCCAGGTGGAGCGCACCACGCCGTTTGTGCGCGACCGGCGCGCGAGCTGGAGCCAGTCGTTGGAGGTGCTGCGGCTGGCCAAGGAGGCGGGCGCCGCGGTGACCAAGACCTCCATCATGCTGGGGTGCGGGGAGACGCCGGAGGAGGTGGTGCACGCGCTCAAGGTGGGCCGCCCCCCATCCCACATCGTGGGGTCGCATCACAGGACCCGCGCACGAGTGATTGACTCAGACGGTGGCCGGTGTCATCGTCTGTCATGTGTCCCGAGACGTGCTGGCAAGTACATACGCAGTCAAGTAGCATGTCTCCGGCAGCTGGTGAAATCCGGCAGATCGACTGCATACTGAACATGGTGCCACAGCACCCTGGGCATGCGCCGTGGAACAGTGTTCCCAATCGCAGGGGTGAGAATGCAGATGGAGTTGGATATGTGTTGTACGCTACTTGGTTCAAAATGTGGCTCATATCCGGGAGGATTTTGTGGAGATGTGTATGATGATTGCATCTGCATGGATGCTGCTTACGACGATGTGGAAAGTGGGGATGGTTGCGCCGTAGGGGACTGGTGTTCTTTTTTGGTGCCCATACCACTCCGACAACCGTTGCAGCTGCCATGGCGCTGTCGCAGGCGTGGCTGTCCCGCCCTGACTCGCCTGCCCTCCGCGCTCAGGTGCTGCGCGAGACGGGCGTGGACGTGGTCACGCTGGGACAGTACATGCGGCCCACCAAGCGCCACATGGCCGTGTCGGAGTACGTCACGCCCGAGGCGTTCGAGGGCTACCAGCGCGTCGCGGAGGAGCTCGGCTTCCTGTACGTGGCGAGCGGGCCGATGGTGCGCAGCAGCTACCGCGCCGGCGAGTTCTACCTCACCAACGTGCTCAAGGCGCGCCAGCAGGCGGCGCAGGCGACGGCCTAAGCGCCTAGGCAACCGCGCCTCCGCGCTGCCAAGGGGCGGCCCAAGATGCTCGGACCTTGCTGAGCCCAGGGCGGGGGCGTCAGCCTGGTGGGCAATCCTGAGGGGCACCTCAGGTTGAACATGTTAAACTCGCCAGTCCCACCGCCCAAAGGGGATGCCACGCCATTTGTAAGTGGCCGTCAATTTCCCAACCCGCTCGTTGATGCCATTAGCCACCGGTCAACGACCGCGTTATCAACACGCTCTGGCGTCAAGGGGGGCTCCCCAGCCTTAAAATAGCAATGCTGCAATGCTGCCGCCTATCTTGCCAAGCCAGTCCCTCACGCTCCCTCACACGGCGAGGCGGGATGCCACTCCGCACGGCGATTACAATTTCCAATACTGCACCAGGGGCTGATGATTCAGGAGGCGGCGGGCTCAGGGAAAGGCATGCCTACTTTGCCCAGCTGGCCGGCGAGATGCGCATTGCAGTGTGGGCTCATCGGCACATCGTCATGCCGTTTTTACGTTGTACTCCACCATTTCCGGGATGTGTGTTCAGCCCGGGGGTTTGCGCTACTAAAAGAGAGAAGGGGGGGGGGGGGGGAGGGCATGTGTCCCATCCAAGCAACCAATCGGGGCGGCGTGTCCACCACCCTCGGGTGTTGTTGTTTCCCCTCAAGATGACTGAACCATATCGTCCAGAGCCGCGCAGTTTGGGAATTCTCTCCCCCCCACTCCCCGCCCGGCGGGGGCGGCCCCGGGAGCGGAGGCAAGCAAGTGCGTGTAGGGAATTGCATTGGCGTCTCCTGTGCCGCCACACACGGTCGTTGGAGCGAAGCGGCTACGCCATGCCGCATGCTGCTATGGCTGCCCGCGCTCAGAAGCCCAGGAGGCCCTTCTTCTCCTCCGGCTCGGGCAACGCCGCGCGCGCCGCCAGCAAGTGGCCGCGCACGTCGTCCACCACGGCGCGGGGCAGCGCCACCCGCTGCCCGTTGTTCATGTAGAACTCGCCCAGCACGCGCAGCCCCTCTGCGGCAACGCGGAAGGGGGTAGTGAGCAAGCGCTCTCTCAGCAGCGTTATGCAGCGGTCGAACAGGTGCACTGACTCAATATTCCGGTAACATTCCGAATTTCGGATAGATTTTCCCGATATTTAGTGATAGTTCGATTTATCATTTGCGAAATTTCCTAACAATTGCTACCGTGGTAGTATTTGGTTTGAGTTGGGTTATGCGGACGGTGGCGCTAAATGAGCAACCGCGGCAGGCAGAGGGCGCGAGGCGCATGTGGGAAGGGGGGGGGGGGGGGGGGGGGGGGACTGAGGCTAAATGGAGGGCGCGGGTTTATGCCTTTGATCTCCTTCTGGGAGCGGTCCCCCTCGAGCTGGCGGTCTTCTTTCCAGCGGCCCACAAACTCCCGCACCAGCGGCTTGGCGGCGTCGGCCTTGCGGCGAACCTCGAACTCGTTGGCGCCGTCCTCCTCTAGCTGGATGCTGTCCAGCAGCGCGTCAACCAGTTTGGGCGCAAGCTTGGCGTATCCTGAGGTGGCGCGAGTCGTCACTCTACACAGTACCCGCATCGTCAAATCACCCACGGAAATGCATTTATTTGTGGCCCGATTATCTGCCGGACATTCCCAGACCACCGCGCTATTAATTACGAAGGCATCACAAAAAATGGTGATACGCACGAGAAATAAAATTAACCCATCAATTCACAATCAGCCGCATGATAAAAAGTGAAGTAAAGTTCGCCCCGGGACATCGGCCGAAGCCGCCCCAGCACTTGACCTCGTGCGCCAACTGCAGTCGTAGGTCTGGCATAGCCCATAGACCATTGCCTCATTCGAACCCCGAAGGGCTAATGCATCAACCGAGTAAACCCGGGACACGCCGGGCCGATATTGCCGAAATACATATCGCGATATCGCCGCATGATATCGCGACTTCATATTCCGCTTTACTTTCAGTCTAAGTACAGGTAGCAGATGGCTATAGCTCGCCCCTACAGAGCTGGCGGCCCAGCTTTTAGGAGTACCCCTCACCGTTTACCTCCACCCGACTCTACCGCCCTGTGTAACCAAACCCATCATTCAGTACCCCTCACGCGGCGTCGCTGCCGTTGTTCGAGGGCCTGCTACCTTTAGGCAGCCCGTCCTCCGCCGCACGGCTGCCCCCCGCAGGCAGCACCGCAGCCGCCATCGCCATCGCACCGCCAAGCAGCAACGCGCGCCGACTTCCGGCCACTTCGCTGTCTGCTTCCGCCCCCACTGTAGCAGACCAGCAGGCACTGGTGTCATTACTTGCGGCTTACTGGATCCGTGGTCGCAATCATACGGCGATTGTGATGCCGCTCTTGCTCTGTATATCTCTCTGGCTGTCATTTCCAAAGAAAAGGCGAAGGAATGAAGCTTCCGTTGGGCTCTCCGAGGTCTTGCTTACGTGCACGGTTCGCAGGGCGTGTATACGGGAGTGGGGGGGGGGGGGGGGGGGGTTAGGGGGGGGTGGGGGGCTCCGGACCTGGAAAAACCCGCTGGTGAGCGCGTGCTACCACTGCAGACACGGCGCGCGGAAGGGGCCGGCAGAGGGTGCGGTTGGTGTGGCGGGGGATGCCGACGAAGGTCCGCTGACGGGGCGCCCTTGCTGCACAACCCCCCGTCGCAACAAGCATCGTGGAGACCATCTTGCTTCAAGGCCAGTCAAAACAGCCCTTGCGTGGGTTGTCGAGAAGTTGGCTTTCTTTGTAATGTTACTGGTGTGGAGGAGCTGTCAGTGTAGAAGCGGGACGAGAAGGGCTGCTGCAGATTATATCCCCATTCTGCCAGCAGACGATCAAGGTGATAGCGACTGGGCTTGGGGGCGGTATCCCCAAGGATTAAGGATTTATGTCATGCACTGCCGATCGCGCGGTATATCACTTGCAGCGCACTGCGCCGTGGCCCGGGGGCGGATAGTCGCGAACATCTCCGAGATTAACGAATTGAAAATAAAGCACCAATCGAAATTTCAGTAGCAGTTTAAGACAAAATTAATATTATTGTTGTAAATGTATTTAACGGGATGGACGACGATATGTATGTGGATGTAGATATATGTGGATGGGATGGACTAATAATCTTGTAACCAATAAGATTTGTACTACAAATCTTGGCACAGGGAAAAACACCTACCTGTACTTTATTATGGCGACTCACTCGTGAGTCGTGACAATGTAAACGGCGCTTTACTTACCGGAACTATATCAGTCGCTAGATGTACCGTACCCTCCCCCCTTCCGGCCGCCGCCATCCCTCTGCCCATATGACCGCCAGCCGCGCTATCTTTCCGCTATACCACTCCGCCTGACCGGCAATAAATTTTGGAGCCTACAGGTACTCGTACTGAACTCCTACCCACATCATACTGCCCTACGGAAACTCTAGCGACTGTTGCCCAGCTCAACCAGCAACAGTCGCTATGTTGTGCCGCAGCTCCGCCACGCTGCTACGATCGAGTACGAGTGCTGTGTGAAATTTGCCGCGCCGAGGCGGTCTACTCGTACTTGTGTGAATTACAAATAGGGCAGCAACAAATCCACCCAGTCGCTACTATAAAAAGTATTACTAGAAAATCAACACAGCAAGCCGCCTAAAAGCGGCCCGCATCCCGCTTGAGGCGGGATGGATTAGTGATGCGCACACGGTTCAGAGTCCGGGCCGCGCGTGCACGTGTGTGTGTGGGTGATCCTCGGACGTGCTGTGCAACTTCAGCAACGGATGGCAGACGAATCTGCGCCGGCTGATGAGGCAGCGAGCGCGCTCTCGAGCGGCCACCAAGCTCAGGACCCCGAGGAAACGCTACTTTCTTCAGAGCGTTTCAACATATATCCCGCTCTACATTTCAACATTTAAAATACGGTATTTCGCACTGCTTGCGACTGTATTTACCGCTCGTTCTGGAACTTTCAACGCGGTAAGGATTATACCCTCAGCATCAGTGCGCTTTTTCCTTCCCCAGTACTTTGCGTGCATTCTCTGGACGCTCTCCCTGTAACCAAAAAGTTCACATCAGTGCGCGGGAGCACAATCAGCAGACGCGGCCCGCGACGGCTGGAAGGCGGTGCGCCCCGAGCCACCTGCTAACGCCGGCTGCGCCGTCCACAACAGACCGAAGGCAGGCGGTCTTCAGGTCCACATTCACCGCAGCTGGCTGCCGCGCGCTTTGGCCATCGGGGAGTGAGTTGGCGGGCGGCGTACGGCCGGCGGGCGGGCCGTCGGCCGCTCGGAACTTCGTTGTCTCCCCCTGCGAATACGGCATGCGGGTTGGCTGTCGCTTCCAGCAGTGACCGACCTGCTGCACCTTACAGCGCCCAGAAGGAGAAAAACTCACACGAATCTCGGCTTCCAGCGGAGAGGCCTGCGTGCACGGTCTGACAAAGAAGGGTCGGTGTCGCAGGCGCGCGCTCGGCGGCGTTGCGGTGTCTGGCTGTCAGCGGGGAAGGGGGTGCGAACTTGCGATGGGGGACCTCGACGACCTGCTGTCGGAGCTCAGCGCCATCGAGAAGGGCGACTTTGGGCGGAATCCCAGTAGCCACACTGCGGCCTCCCCCCAACGACCGTCGCAGCCGCGGGCCGGGGGTGGGAGTAGGGGTGTGGGCGCGGCGAGGCAGCGCTCCAGGGGCGGGGTTCCCCTGCTGGACGAGCTGGACTGCATCGAGCCCAGTAGCGGCCGAAGGAGCGGCGGCAAGGCTCCGGCCTCAGCAGCCTCTCCCGCGCCCGTACAGAGGCGCAGCAGCATCGGGCGCGCCAAATGCCGCATGGTGATGCTGGGGCCGCCGGCAGCGCGGCGGGGGCACTACACCGGTGTGGGGCCCGCTATCTGCTGCGACCAGCTGCGCTGCACGCGCTGCGACCTGCGCGTGCTGACCTTCCCCGACCGCGAGTGGGCGCGCGACGCAGACTACATGTTCTTCCGGAACTGCTACCCGGACGAGGCCCGCCTCGGCGAGAACCTCCGGGCGCGGCCTGGTGCAGCGGCGTACGCGTGCCAGTGTCAGTGGACCACATGCGACGAGACGACGATGGTGGACTATAGCAGCGAGCTGCGCTGGGTGTGCGCCGGGCACTAGCTAGGGCTTTGCAGAAACCCCACCCTCTCATTGCTTAGAAGTTTGCATTGGCCCATGCTTGGAGGTCACAAGCCCCATGTACCATCTCAAGCGCCCTAGCCAACCTGCATGTAGTACCGCGGGCCACCCACGCTGCTGGCAGGCACAAATTCACATGTGAAGCGCCCGAGTCTTGCGCCTCGCCGGCATTACATGCCTGTGCCTCCCCAATACCAAGTGCACCGTTTGCAGTGTTTGCATGTTTTTAGCACGAGAACCAGCAAGCCGCGCCGCTGCTTCCGGCCACCGGCAGCACGGTGAAGTGCAGCAACCAACGCCAAGATGCCTACGGGCCAGATGGATAAGAAATCACGACCGTACCACCACCATATGTGGAAAGTATGTTACAGCCACCGCGGTGATTGTGGAAATGGATGGCCCATATTGCCTGACCACCCAGCAGAGAGCATGCTTCTTCTTGCTGCGATGATGCTGATGCCGATGATGGTGATGATGAGGGCAAAGTACGTGTGCAGTTGATTGACATGCTGACATGTGCCCTTCGCGGTTCGATGGGGTGAAACATGTATATTTCACAACGCATGCGGCGCGTAAGAAGAGTAATGATTCGCCAAGACCATGGGATGCGGGTCATTGCACCGTCCGGCGCATAAACTTCGCAATGAAGAAGCCCGTGAATGCGTCGTGCTCGTCCGCCAGCCCCTCGAACCGGGCCACCTTGCAGGCGTCACCCTCGCTGAGCCCGCAGACCGGTAACCCGGAGGGACAGAACTCCGCGGGGAGCCCGAGCTCCACCAACTTGAGCTCCGGGAAGGTAGCCAGCGCCCAGGCAACGTTGCCCTCGTTCTCAGCCGGGCTGACCTGTGGGGCGAGCGTAACCAATCGTGAATCCGGCGCGTTCCGCGTGGGTCATCGTTGTGGCGTGTCAATAATGGCATGGTAATGCACTGCAGGCTGCCCGCGGTCAATGCTACAAGTCAACCTCCTATATGTTGTGGGGGTACAGTGTGCATATTTGATATTGGTGTAAGGTATTTGAACGGATGCTAATATATTACAATGGGTCACTGCTCGGAATACCAGTCACTTTGACAGATTATGTCTGCAAATGTTAAATGATTGATGAGTGAACCAGGTGGAATCAACATCAACATTATTATTTGATGTATCGTGTCGCGAGAATGGCACTCTCTTGATTTTAATATGAATGCTGTGAATGTTGTGAATTCAAGTGACTTTGTGTCAAGTAGTTGGGTCAGTAGCCTCACTCACCGTGCATGTGGAGTACACGAGTGTGCCGCCCTCCTTCAGCAGCTTGACGGCCTGGTAGAAGAGGAGGCGCTGGTACGCGGCCGTCTGCTCCAGGTACTCGGGTGTCACGCCCGCAAAGCTGAGGCGCGGCCGCAGGCCCAGCGCGGAGCAGGTGGGGTCCAGCATGACCCGGTCGAACGGGCCGCCCTCAAAGTCCTCGGCGACCTTGATGGAGTCCGCCACCACGGGGTATACGTTCGGCAGCCCGAAGCGCTTGGCTGCCTGCGTGATTTTGGCCACCTTTACCCTTGTGCGGTCCACCGCCACCACCCGGCCTGCGCAAGTTCCACAGGGGGTGTCGGCTCGCGATGATTGACGCGGCGGCGATGGCGCATTGAGAGCCGATGTATGTATGGGTGAGTACATATATGTGTTAGCGTTAGGATTTGTAATCGGGTTTGGGGGTTTGGAAAGCATGTGATAAACTATGTGAATATTGACATTATACTATATGTATATATGTATGTATGTACATAATATAAAAACATACACTAAAAAATAAACACAAATACTTAAAAATAATGCTTAAGCTTGACTATGAAACATAGATATAAATGTGTAAAAACATACAGATATATACATACATATGGGGTGCAGACGTGGTAATACGAGCACTCTGTGAAAGAACCTGCCCTCCAACCACCTACAGCTCCATGTAAGGTCTCTCTCTCTCTCTCTCTCTCTCTCTCTCTCTCTCTCTCTCTCTCTCTCTCTCTCTCTCTCTCTCTCTCTCTCTCTCTCTCTGCCCTCGGTGTCAGAGGGTATAAAATGTAGACAAAACTATATCATATGCTCCCATCCGTTGCATGCAAGTCAATTTTTCCGGCTTGTGGTAAGGATTCTCATCGGTGCGTCGGTTTATATACACACGGTTGTTGCCGCCGAATATCATAGGTATGTCGGAAAGTGGAGTGTATGTGGGGGCAGCGCTCTGCTTGCCTGTTCCGCCCATGAGGCTGGCCGCGTGGATGGCCTTCCCCCCCGGCGAGCTGCACATGTCCAGGATGGCCTCGCCCGGCTGCGGCGCCAGCGCGTGCGCCACCAGGCTGGACGGGAAGCCGTGCAGCGTGACCAGCTGCGGCAGGACGCCGTTCAGCGACGGCAGGCCGTGCACTCGCTCCGTCAGGTTCAGCGCCTGGCCCTTGCCCAGGCCTGCGAGCACGCGCCCCAAAACCGCCGCTCAGCCGCAGGAGTGCAGCTGGAAAGCAATCGCAAAGCAAATGCCCCTCGGCCAGTCGCGGCACTGCGTACTCGTACCGCAGTCCGCTACCCGCCACAGGTATTTCTGCTGCCGCACTCGTACTTCTTACGGCAGCAATCCCGTGTCAAGGGGGATCAAGGCGGTGGGGCAGGGGTTGCCACAATACCCGTACCGCTGGCCGGGTCGCCAAACGTCTCCGCACGGCTCTGCAGGACGTCGGCTACCCCCAGGAAGACCAGCTTGCCGGCCCTCCAGTCGTCCTCGCACCCATCCTGGTCCACCGGCGTGCCGCGGCTCTTGTACATCTCCACCGCATCGCCGTACACGTTGCACCGCCCGCCCGCCTCGAAGCTCATCGGCGCCGCGGCTACGCCTGGGGCGTATGGCTCCGCTCCCTGGCCGGAGGCACGCCGGCGCGCGAGTCGGTGAGAGCTGGGCAGAACACCCCTTCCTCGGCATGTGCGCCGTGTACCGTTCAGACATTCGCGGAGCCGTACCCCCCGCCTACCTGCAGGACCGCCTCCGCGCACAACCGGCCCAGAACAAATGCCGGGAGGCCTGCCAGCGGCTCCAGGCCCTTTTTGCGCTGCGGGGGGAATATAATCATGTCGTTGATGGCTGCAGGCATTATTGCATTGGCCTGGAAGCCGCCAGAAAGGGAGTGCATGTCAGTGAGTGCGATGTATCAGGGGGGGGGGGGGGGGGTTAATGCGCGCTGTGGCAAACGAGGCGATGGTTGCAAAGCTGGAGGCCGTCCTCACCGCAAGCTCCGGCCCAATTGCCTTGTGGCTCGCGAGCATCTCCAGCACATGCTCCCGCGGCAGGCCGGCCTGCAAGTTCACGCGCACGCCCTGCGCGCCAGTCGTCACCCAGCAACATCATCTCAGCCGCTGCCGACGCAGAGAACCCCTCCCAGGCACCCACCCCGCCCCCCGTTGAGGTGCTTTGATGCTGCCCGAGAGCGACGGAAAAACGGCTACGTCGAAGCAATTCATCGCTCCTAGCGGGAGGCGCCTGTACCGTGGCAGCTGGTTGCAGCGCGGCCTCGTGGAACCGCTCGAGCCGCGCCGCCGGGTAGTCGCACTCTTCCAAAAGCCATCGCTGCGCCGCGGCAGGCAGCCGCCCCGGAGGCGCGGCAAGCATGCCGCCGACAATGGGCATCTCGTGTCGGGTATTCCCGTGGTTAGCTTTATAGCCGTTTAGCGCCGCCGTAAGGTCGTCGCTGCTCCCCTGCATCTCACCGGCCCCCTCCTGAACTGGCGGCAGTGCGCCGTCAACGTCACGCGTGAGCGGTTCGCGCGGCAGCACCGCTCGTCGGGGCGGCGCGCGATGATGCTCCTGATCGGAATTACCATATATGAACTTTTTGGTTACAGGGAGAGCGTCCAGAGAATTACCATGTATCAGCAGGCGGGCGGCGCGCCGGACATACCGCGAGGTGATCTGCATCGACGCAGCAGATGATGATGGCATCATCCCCTTTTTCGTATGGTTTCGGAGCGCTCCGATACCATAAACATATAAGTACTAAATATATGGCGGTCCAAGTGTACTACTACCCCGCCTACCCGGGCTACCTGTAAACAAGTACGGGTGCATGTATGTGCCGGCTCGGCAGAGAGGATAGATTGCGATGACAGACAGTAGAGTAGTAGTGCTGCCAGAATTGGGGGTTCGCGCCCGCTGGCACGGAGCTTTCTTCCCGTAGTGTGCCTTCTATTTTATTCATGGGCATTGATATTAGGGTTTGATTGGCGGTTTACCTTCGTAGTAATCACGACGGTGACGCGCGAACTACGCGCACGTGGTTCCTCGCGTAGCCATACCGCCTACTGCCAGTTGGTGGGGCACTGAGGACTGAGTCACACTCTGCGCTGTGGTGCTATCAACGAAACATATAAAATTTGCGGCCTGCTGCTGCGCCTTTAATGGCGGTATAGGTGGCGGTAATGAGCACAGTCCACATTATTTCGACGTATAATGTGCCACTACGCCCGGCGTGCTCCCGATGGCGGATGCCTGCCTAGTCACCTTGCAGCGGGCACGGTGCTGCGACTGCTGATGGCAATATTATTACCTGCCATCTGTAGGAATCACGACATTTTTTATTCTTTTATTTATTCTTTCACACAGCGTACGTAATCGGCATGAAGGCGCACTTTCAATGGTCAAAGACACAAGGATCCGATATCGATACGAACTGCCCCCTATGCAATTTAACATCATGGGAAATTGACATTATTTAATCAAAGTTTGCGATGTTGTAAATGGCGTTTTTTAAATAAACATGTCATCAGTACCTATACATAATTTTTTATATCGGAAGACCATGATCCTATTCTGTCTGACATACATGAATAATAATACACGAATGTACCACGGACGTGGAATTGAAATGTACCCCTATTTGCCCGATACACACGGCCGCTCCCTGTGCAATCTTGTATATGTGCGTGAAACCGGTACAGTTTGCCCCATTAAGGCAGGCAGCGCTTTCTTAGAAGTGAATTTCACAGTGCCACTCCGGACCCCGTACCGCAATACATACAGTAGCAGTGCCTGGTGCTAAAGACGCTAGCGGCTGGCGCTGGTACGTGCTGCTAGTAGAAGCAGGCGCATGGTAAATTGATGATGTCCCGCCAGCGTCACATTACCCGCAATAGAATTATGTAGCCATTCAGCAGTATACCGCAGCAGTCGTGGATTCATGAATGTAGCACGATGTTGCCTGCAATAATAACGACCCGTGCACAGTAGCAACGAATTTCCCGGACCATTCTGCTTGGATGCACCATGATGGCGGATTCATACTATATGTAAGAAGTAATAAGGAAACATGTCTAAACGAGACAAGTGGACGGGGCATTGCGCTGTGCCAATGTCGCTCACGTGGTTTGGCAGTATCTGCCATGCCGTAGCAGCCTCTTAGGCACGTATGCTACAGAGTAGAGGGCACGGGAAGCCCCCCTCCCCCCCCCTCCCCCCCCCCCCCCGGTTCTAGGCCACAACCTCAGCGATACGATGGCAATATGAGGTTGGCACAGGAGAGCTATGCCAGTATGCCGTGTGACAGAAACCGCGAAATGAAAGGCGGGGTGTTTGCAACACGATGGTGCGATCCTACTGCTTCGGAGTCGCATTGCAACTGGTGTGTGTGTGTGTGTGTGTGTGTGTACGTGTGTGTGTGTGTACGTGTGCCTGGGGTAAGCTGAGGGGGTTTTAGGGGGGGCAGCATGTCCACGGGATTGAGTGTTCTTATCAGGTTCGGTGGACATACGAGTCTACAAGTTGAAGGCGGCAGGGACCCGCTTTTGGAGGACTTCTATTTAAAAAAAGGGGTCAATGTATGCATCGTAATTTCGGTTGCTGTGCGGCGAGGGCTTGTTGGCAGTGCGGAGGTGCAGCGGATACCATGGGGGGGGGGGGGGGGGGGGGCGCTGAGGGGCAACACCTTCGGCGGAGTTGCATTACAACTGACCTGAGACCACCAACGTGTCAGGGAGATGCGGTTCTGATGGGAACGTGGAGCAAGCTGTAGACTTACGGTGGCGCTGTCTGCTCTCAAGCGTAACTATGCTATGGTGAGGGGTCCACTATGTACGGTGACTTCGGGCTAGGCTTCCAGGCTTGCTGACATGGGACGGAGCAGTGTCGAGGCTGAAGCTCAGGGGCCGGGGCTTTGAGGTGGGAATGATGACAGGGTATATGACTTTAGAGGGGGTTTAGGGATCAGGGTAAGGAACCCCGAATACCGCGGCACATGACCCTGGTCTTAGGGTTTGCATAGGGCTTGCGGCACCCCTTTGCCGCCGCGTCTCCTTGATGCTCAGAGGTCCATCGTGCGGTGCTTTCGCAGCGGCTTGAGCGGCGGCAGCTCCAGCTTGCTCTCCCGCCGCTGAAACTCCGCCACCTGCGCCTGCAGCGCGCGCAGCAGCACCAGCTGCTCCCCGCTGAGCGAGGCCGTGGCGACGCCGCGCCCCGCCTGCAGGTCCTGCACCTGGCTGGCCAGCTCCTCCTTCTCGCCCTTCAGCTTGGCCACCTCCGCCTCCAGCTTGTCCGTGTACGCCTGCCGCTTGAGCCGGCTGCGCTCCGCGCTCTCGCGGTTCCGCATCTGCCGCGCCACGCGCTTGACCACCGCCGGGTCCGCGCTGCCCTCCTCCCCCTCCTCCGGCCGCTCCCGCTTCTCCTTCCGTTTGCGCAGCCGCTCCGCGCGATTGCTGCGGCACCGCTCCGAGTACTGCGCGCGCGCCGCCGCGTCCGCGTCCGCCCCCGGCAGCTCGATGATCGCCTCCGGGCCCAGCTCAAACTCCGCGCCTCCTTCCGCGCCAGCGCCGTCCCCGCTCGGGCCCGCGCCCATCTGCTTGCCCTCCCAGCTGCTGTCCCGCGCGAACTGGTCCGCCAGGCTGACAGGGTCGGCCAGGCCGCCGCCGTTGGCGTCTTCGCACTGGTCGCCGCCAGCGTCGTTGCCAGGATCCTCCTCCTCACCCATGGCGGGCCCCTGCAGCGTGGAGTTGAAGCGCTGCAAGATGGAGTAGATGTTCTCCAGCTGCGTGCTGCGGTGAGACACGACGCCCTCCTCCCCGGGCGGCGGCGGCGGCCCCATCGCCTGCCCCGTCGGCTGCCCTCGGTGCCGGGGCGGCGGCGCGCTCACCGAGTTGGGTGCGCTGGTGGGCTTGAGCAGCGACCAGATCTCGCTCATGGACTGGTTGCCGGGCGCGTCGGCCGGCGGCGCCGCGGAGGACGTCGATGGCTGTGGCTGCGGCGGGGGCAGCGTGTGCTGGTTGGGCTGCCGGAGCTGTTGCGTCATCGGCCCCGCGCGCTGCAGGCCGCCCCCGAAGCCGCCTCCCGCCATTGCCTGCCCGACACCCCCCAGCAGCTGCGTCTGTCCCTGAGCCGGTCCCGCGTCCTGCCCCAGTCCCTGCCCCTGCGCCGCCGCCTGGGCCATCATCCCCAGCACCACCTCCTCCATCGCCGACGTCTCCCGGAACAGGTCGCCCGGCGTCGAGGAATCCTGCAGCCGGCGCAGCCACTCCTCGCCCCAGCTGGCGGGCTGATGCAGCAAGCCACCCATGGCGCGGCCGCTGCTCAAGCCGGCGCCGGGGGCGTTCGACGGGTGCGCTATCGTTATCGGCCCGCGGAGCTAGCGCCGGCCAACGATGTGAAGCGATGTGTCGACTTCTGGGAGACCGACGCGCCGGTTCGCGGCACTGTCAGTGGATACGAGTTAGTCCCCAGTAATGTCCTCGTATACCGCCGCCGCAGTGGCCCTCTTCGGCTCCGCAAGCACACGCAGAGGGCCGGCAGGCAATTTGCCGGTGAAGGTGGGTTGAGCGGTCGTGCCTCGGTTGCAGGGTGGCGCTCAGCCTCTGCGTGAGCTAGGCTATGCGGCAGGTAGTGGCAGGCTGGTCCCGGTTGTAGAAGGCGCTGGTCCGTGCGAACGCACCCGTGCTTGCTCCTCGTATACCGCTGCGGCGCCGCGCGGCGCGTTTTCAGATCAGCGGCTGGCGCTGGACCATCCGGAAAACGGCCCAGTGGCCCGCTGGCTAAATCAGGCCTTAAGTCACTCGTCGGATGACGGGAGGTTCCTGCGCTGCGAGGCCTAGGGGGGGGGAGGAGACGGCGCGAGGCAGGGCGGGTGCGGTAGACACCTGGCCAGGAGCAGCGAGTGTATTGCGTGTTTATTCTATCTAAAGCGAGTCACAGGCCGCGGCGCTGCCTTTAATTATACTCCTCTCGCGCCAGCGACTTGCTTCGTGCAGGAAGCCAATAATACTCGCTGCGAACTCACAGCAAGCTGCTGGGTGACGATTGCGGGATCTTCATCGATGGTCGCTATCAGTTTGGGTGAGTTTCGGGTGCCTGCACCAAGTTGTCTTGGGGTGCTACAGGATGGGCTGCTATGTCTGGCACGGCCAAGGACTCGGTCAGGATACGAGTACTTGTAGCGACAACATCGCAGTGTCGGCACCACGAACTGCAGTGACACCGGTCTTAAGGATTATACGTGAGCTAGCTGCAAAATGCGATCATCCATCCTGTGGTCGCTACTAGGCCAATAGAGACACAGAGTGAGACTGCCAGTACTACCTGCGTTGATCTTTAGTACTGCTCTTAGTACAGCGCGAGAGATTTGTTGTAAATACTGCTGGACTTTTTTGTAACCCATACCAGTGCCCGCCGTTGGTGACCCAAATGACGCGAGCATATCAGGGGCGGTTGGTTAATACTACAGTACGCAACCGAACGGCGGGGAAGTACAGTCGCGTCAATAAGTTACTTAAGCATGCTTGGTGAAGGGCTTTGAAGTACTACAGGTTGTAGGGTTTATTATAGAACATATCAGCATTAGCATCCCTCTTCCAAAAAAAAAGTACTGTAGGGGACGAATAAGAGTCACGCTTCCTGTGACAGGGCGTGGCCCCTGCAAGAACCCATAGCACGGATTTGATATGGCGATACGGGCGCGCGTACTAATTAAAGGGCGATACTAATTTGTCGGTTTGTACAGGGAAAGCGTCCGGGCGGGGGAAAGCACGGAAAGTACCTGTACTGAGGCAGGAAATATGGGCACGCATAAATCGCGAACAATCAAGGTACCCGTACCAGTACCGTACCGGCATGGTCCAAGTAGCCGCACCCCTCCGCCCCCTTTCCCCTCCCCATCCCCGCAGCCACACCACCGCCGGCGCGCATCCCCGAGTCACCCGCGGCACCGTCCGAGGCAGCTTCACAGCACCTATCTTCGCCCTTCGGTCCGCACTTCACGGTGATGACTCCGCATGCGCGCCTGCGCGCAGCGGTGTGGGTCGCCCCGCCAACTCCACAAGACTCAACACATGAAGACGGAGGCGGTGCTCATTCTCGCGTGGGCTTCAGGCAGCTTTATTGAAGTTGCCCGTGACGTTGTACTACGCTCTTGTTGCTTACGCTTTTGTAATTCAAACCAGTACCGTACCGGCGGTACAGGGTGGACACCGCCGACCTCCGCGCGATAAGCAAGGGTTTGAGTGGTAGGGTTTTAATGATCGTATCTACAGTACGTATCTATCTGTACCTCTGCGCGGTTTCCTTATTGGTTCAGCCTGCTGGCCGATACCTGTACATCGCGTCGCACCTCAGTAGCCGCTCCGTTATGGCAACAGAACGCTCTCCCGAGCCCCGAGCAGATAAGTCGGCATAAATTCCAGAATTTATCACGCGACATGGGCTATCGGGAGTTAGTGGTGCTTGATGGCGGGATGGGGCACGAGCTGAAGTCGCGCGGCGTGCACGCGGGGATGGACGTGTCGCTGGAGGCGCTGGCCGGCTGCTTCCTGCCCGGCGCGCTCGCGTGCCGCGACCGGCCCGACGCCGTACGGGCACTGCACACGGAGTACGTGGAGGCGGGGGCACGCGTGCTGACTACTAACAACTTTGTTGCGACGCCACACTACCTGGCCAAGACAGGCCGGGGCGGCGAGATGAGAGAGTTGGTGCAGGTTCTGCCGTTCCCTAAAAACCCCAATTATGGATATAATATGATTATCAGAGAACTCAATGGGCATGATATGATTATCACATTTTTAAATGGTAACGCCTGGACCATGTTAAATAAACCGTTTTGCATTGATCACCGTTTCAGACTAGTTTTGATTCTTGGCGGGTAATGTGAAGGTAAGATGGTGACGAGTACCGGCATCGCCAACAAGATCCTGCCCTACCCGCCAGAGGTCAAACATATTCACAATTGTAGCATAAGCGTAGCAAATGTTCGTATACGTTGCATGCAAGCCCGGCTCCAGGCTTATAGTATGGGTTTTTACCGGTCAGTTGGCACCCGTACTACGTTTATATATAACCTCCAGCCCATGCACCCAGCACTTCTTTCTGGGTAAGTGACTAATTACTACTAATCGTTTATGCTCCTGCCTCGCTCAGCTGGGGATCAGCAGCCGAGTTCGTCAAAGTTTCCTATCCTATGACTGATTTTCTCTGTCGATTATCAAAGTTGGACCCTCACATACGCGCCAGCGCTTATAGGCACCTTTTTTTTAACTCGCACTCTGTGCATTCCTGCCTGGAAGTGGGCGACGTGTGGGACCGCGCTACTGCGAGTTGGTTCAGCCTTCGGCTAACACTAACTGAGCTGCCACCCTGTCAAACCCGCGCATCCCACACAAGGCGGCTGCACTCCGTGCAAGGGAGGCGGCCCAGGCATCGGGGGAGAGCGTGCTGGTAGCGGGCTGTCTCCCGCCACTGAAAGAAAGGCAAGTGGCATCCCTGAATTCTGGCAGGCTGTCCATGGTCTCTTGCATGCCGGCTGGCTGGGCTGATGATGTGAGACCACCATGCGGCGGCCTCCCTGCAGCTATCAAACGCAGGGACTCGGCTCAGAAGCGGACATGCAGAGTCAATATGCGCAGGTGGGTTACTGGCGCAGGGCCGGAGTGTGTTGTGCTCGGTAGTTGTACGCCCAGCATGGGGACTCACTGCCCTGTGATCACCCGCCAGATTGCAGCCGTGCTGGCGCCGCTTGTCGACATCTTATTGTGCGAGACCCTAGCCAGCCGGGCGGAGGTGATTGCTGCATACCAATGGCATAAGAGATGTGCCAGATTATGACTATGTCCCCCCCCCCCTACTCTCTAATATTGGAAACCCAATGCCACTGTCCATGCAGGTCAGGGCGGCAGTTTCCGCTGCATGTGCGCATGGTAATCCTTCTCGACGTTTAGGCGATCCTCACCTCGCGCCAGTCCTGCTCCAGATGCCCTTGAGCGTATCATCCCCCGTGTCGCATTGAACGGTCGCAGTAGGCTGATTACCGACAATTTCCTGCTTGGCTCAGGCAAGCCGGTCTGGGTGGCAATGACATTGCAAGACAATATACAAGGTGAGACCGCGCTGTTGCACAACAAGGGACAGCCGAGGTGAACCGTTGAGGCATGCCTGCGTGCTGAGGTATGTGGCGCTATGCCGTTCCTGTGCGACAAGCCCTGTTGCGGAGCGGGGAGCCGCTGGTGGACGCCTTGCACGACGTCGTTGGCGTCCCAGGCGTGGAGGCGCTGCTTCTGAACTGCTGCGCGCCACAGGCCGTGACGGCTGGCCTGGCGCAGCTGGCTGGTGCTCTGCCGGCTGGGCTGAAGGTTGGCGGCTATGCCAACGGATTTCAGACCACCACCAGCGAGTGGCTCTCTGGGGCGAGTCAACCTGCGTTTAGCGCTCTCTCAGGTAACATACCTTCTATGGCAAGATATGTAGTCTCGCCGGTGCATGGCTGGCAAGCAAGAGGGGCGTACTGTACTGCGACAGTGGCCTGTAGGCTGAGTGACATGCTGTGCCTTGCGGCTGCCCTGTGTTGCTGCAGAGGACTATGTGGACGGCCTGATAACGCCCGCGGCGTATGCACGGCATGCGTCGGAGTGGGTCAAGAACGGCGCGGAGATTCTGGGCGGGTGCTGCGGCATTGGACCAGAGCACATTCGTGCCCTCAGCAATGCCCTGCTCAGCCCGTCGCCCCAGGCGGTGGAAGGCGATGTTATGGAGAAGTAAGGTGGGCGTTTACGAAGGGCCGGCTAGGCGTTTAGCGGATGTTCTGCCAGGTGCTGCAGAAACCCATATGGTGCGTGTAATGATCACCCGTACTTCCCTTGTGTGAGTTGTAGCCGGGACGCTGAGCCCCAAAAGCTGCTATCATATGTTTTCATGATTCATTTAGGTGTCGGGCACGATGTGCGCGCTGGCCGCTGGGGGGCGCCTGACGGCCTGCTGCATCTAATGTGCCAGCAAATGGGTATTCCCTTGCGCAGATTATAATCAATACTAATCATTACAGTCTCGCCGATATTCAAATATTTAGGAGTCAATATAATTCGGGGCACTATAATATGCTCATACTAATCAGTATCATTTTGCATATTGACTTCAGTGTAAATCCGCCGCAATGAGTTTCTTTGTATAAATATCTCAAGAAGTAACGACTTAACCCGAGCGCGCGAACATGTAGACATCGTGATTTCCGCGCTCCGCGTTCCGCATCAGACGTTATCAATAAGTGATGTGTCTGCACCACAACCTACTTGTCTTTACACCACAACAAAATTAATGTAATACGCGAGCTTCACTTCGGACTCAGCATCCCTCCAGGAGACCAGGATTAGTATCATCAGTATGTAAATGATTGTTCTTTTCTTACATCAGTGCTTTCCCATATGCGCACTAAAAGCAGAACTAAAAGCAGTTGCGAAAGGTTGCCAGCAACAGATATAAGTCTACAAATACTAGTCCCACATATTAATAAAGCGGCTTTTTTGATCTCCTTAGCTTGTAGCGATAAATAAATTACATGAGCTAGCAGCAGAAGGCGATATCGGAAATCACCAAAATAAAAGGCAATCAGAAAGGTCCTCTACAACGACTGCGGGGTGGAAGCAGTAACATGAGAAGACGCAGAGTGGGCACGAGCACACGCATCAGACTTGGCCATCTGCACACCGGCAGAGAGAATGCTGCCCAGGGTACCATGCACGCAGCGATAAATAAATCCTTCCTGCTTTTATAGCGGTGGATTTTTCACTGGCCTTGCGTGATTCACACCAGTAAGGAACTAGCGACCTAAGGATTATGTACAGGGTAGCGGGTATCTACCCGTACTGGTGCCACGTCGTGTCCCTGCCCGGGGTCGGGAAAAAATCTACCCGTACTACCATTCAGCCGGCGTCCTCAACCGGCGGTCTCAGCAGGGGCGGGATATGCGCCGAGCGCACGTGATGCTGACCTCGCGCCGCGAGCAGACAGCCAGAGGACATCGCAAGAGGATTACACAGAAGCGACGGTCACAACCCTACCTTTACAACGCTACCTTTACCCAGCAGCTCCCGTGTGCGCGCGCAGCTTACGAGGTCTGAACCCACCGCGAAGCCTGTAGCACACGGTTTGCCACAGGACGTAGCAGCAGCAACTGCGCCCCTCCCCCCCCCCCCCCGCCCGGGGCCCCCTCGCCAGCAACTACCCGCGCGGAGTCCTCGACGAAGTCGCCCCCCCCCCCCCCCCCCCCCCCTGCCCCTGATCCTCCGCGCAAACCCCATGCCGCTCAGTGTAGCAGAGCAAGCCTCGCTGCGTTTGGTAGGGTGGTGTAGCGGAGACCCCCGTGGCAATCGGGTTGGCGAGTTGATCGTGCCTGCACTGCTCTAGCGCTGCCAAGTGGATAGAGGATCGCGAGGAGGCGGGCTGCGGCGGGGGCAGAACAGCGCTACTCATTTTTCCGCCCTCGGGACAGGACTGGCGACAGTGAACCCTTCCGGCGTGTATACGACCGCCCTTTCACGACGAATCGTTTAGGCAGCAATCCAGTTGCAAAGCATCACTCGTACATTCGTACTCGAAGCGCACGAAGATTACATACTGACACACAGTTTTCCGCAGTATAAGCGAAGCGGATTACGGCTAACGGGAGCGCAGCGTTTGGTTACGTGGCTCGTGACCCGTTGCCTTCGACTGCGGCTCGAGGTCAGAAGTCTCCCTGCTCCCCTCACCGACGGCAGAGTAGGGCTTCGGTGACGGTAGGCGAAGTGGCTGTGATAACATCGGCACTTCGACCCCCCCCCCCCCCCCCCCCCCGCCCTTGGCGAGATGCGCGACTTCAGCCGGCCACCACTCCGTTTGAATGCAAAACACACTGCCCGGGGTTCTACCGCAACTCTCTCCAAATTTATGTTTTATCTGTTTCGCATGTTTTACCAAACCCCCCCCCCCCCCCGCCCTTGGCGAGATGCGCGACTTCAGCCGGCCACCACTCCGTTTGAATGCAAAACACACTGCCCGGGGTTCTACCGCAACTCTCTCCAAATTTATGTTTTATCTGTTTCGCATGTTTTACCAAACCCCCCCCCCCCCCCCTGCAACCTGGCAAGCGGCCCTTCATGGCCTACCCGGATATGAGACACGTGGAGACACTTGGTGCCTCATTACCGCTTTCCGCTGCTGGCCCAGCTGCACACTGTCGCAGTGTCGGCGCTGTCTGAGCGCTGGCCTGGTTTCGTGGTGCCATCAGGGGGCAGGATGGACCCCAAACCCCGGCGCCCCAGCGCCGACATGGCGCCCCCCAGCCGCGCGGACCTGGGGCTGCCCAAGTCCCCGCCGCCGGCGCCGCCGCCAGCGAAGCGCAAGGTCAAGTGGTTCGACCTCAGCCAGTCGCGCCTGCTGCACGACACCATGAAGGTGCCCGCCCGCAACCCGCGCTTCCCGCTCCCGAGCGCGGACAGTGAGGAGATGTACGCCCCCTCGGTGGACCAGCTCAAGATCTTCCAGGCCGGCTTCCTCAACCGCCTCACCCGCGCTGGTACGCGTCCCCCTCCACCGCACCCTGCCAAGCCACGCCCCCGTACTCCCCATACCCTAACATTTGATTGGGTCCGCTGGTCGCAAAGGTAATGAACTGGTTTGCACCTTCGTGTTCGAGACTTCGTGCTATCTTCGTGCGGTAATCTGGCAGATTGCCAGATAACTACTGTATTTACTTTGCGAAGAGGTCAACAAAAACGATATATAATATGCATCTGTTTGAGTGCCGACTCGCCTTCAAGAACGCCTATTGCAACCCTTGGGCTGGGCTTGCATCCGACCTTTAAGGACAGCCGCTATAGGTTCGCTATAGTTTTGTCTATGTTTAATCCCTGGGAGATCGGGCAGGTTTGTAGTAGCAGTGTCCTTACTACGGCGCCGGCACATATAATATATATATATATATATATATATATATATTATATATATATATATATATATATATATACCCCAAGGGACGGCCAGTTCCGCAGCATCCCCCGTTCACTGCAGCTGCGCGCTGTCTGCCGCCCTGGGAGCATTGGACCCCCTCCTGCTCCCCATGCAACCCACCCCGCTAACCCAAAACCGCTGCGCGCTGCAGACCTGTGGAAGCTGCACTACGTGGTGCTCACTGAGAACCAGCTGCACTTCTTCACGGGCACGCGCGAGGACTGCCTCGGCCACCACGAGTTCCAGATCCCGCTGCGCATGTTCACGACGGTGAGCGGCCCGGGCGGGGAACGCTGCATGCCGGTGAACGAGGAGATCCATAAGCCTCTGGTGGGTGGCCATGTCAACGCGCTGCTTTACCTGCTGGATGGCCTGTCCCCTGCCCCGGCTGCCAATGCGCAGGTGGAGGACGGGCCCGCCCTGCGCGGCGAGTACGCCAAGCATGCCACCATACAGCTGAGCATCAAGGGGACGGACAAGCCGGTATGCGGCCCATGCCGCTCCACTCTTTGCCCGCGATAGACATCCTATGCTTCCCACAGCCCCCCCCCCCCCCCCCCCCTCCTCCCCCTCCCCCTTCCCCCACCACCTTCGCCGGTTGGCAGACTAAGCACCCCCCCCCCCCTCCCCATCCCCTGGCCAGGTTGTGCTGTGCGCGTACAACACACATGTCCAGCAGGCCTGGAAGGAGTGCCTGGAGCAGGTGCGTGTGGAGAGCCGCTCTGTCTGCAATCACTCTCACCATGGTGCTTAGCGCA
Source organism: Tetraselmis striata (assembly GCA_006384855.1). Classification (NCBI taxonomy): domain Eukaryota; kingdom Viridiplantae; phylum Chlorophyta; class Chlorodendrophyceae; order Chlorodendrales; family Chlorodendraceae; genus Tetraselmis; species Tetraselmis striata. The sequence continues at coordinate 71,274 of VCJN01000296.1, read as the reverse complement.
CCTGGATGGGAGCAACATGTTGAGGGCCGGGAGGATAGGGGTCTGATCGAGGGGCGGGTACATTGCCTGCAGGCGGTGGACACGTGTGCAGCGAGCATGGGCGGCAGCAAGAGCGTCAGCTCCGACCTCTCCACCGCCGGCAGCGACGAGCTGGGCGCGCAAAGCCTCTCCGTGCTGGCCGTCACCTGCGTCGCCCCTGCAGGGGGGGACCAAGCAGGTCAGCATCCCCCCCCCCCTCCCCCTCACGTTGCCCGACTAGCCCAGCCGATGCCCACGTGCGCCCTTTCCGGGATGCTGGCTTTGCCTGCAGTCGGCGCTGACACGGCCCCCCCTGCGTCTGGCAGCCAGCCCGGCATGGGGCAGCACAGTCGTGCGCATATCGCCGGCATGGGGCGACACGATGACGTGCCGCCTCGAGCAGGGCGGCCATGTCCGCGTATGGCTCTCCAACGGCACTGTCTGCAGCATCGACCCCCACCAGGTACCCCCCCACCCCCCCTCTCCCGCAACACACACGTCAGCACGTCACAGGAGTCATCATTAGCCCCTGTAGGGGCGGTTCCGTTTTGCCTGATAAAGAGCGTCCCCTGAAACAAGTGCATTGTTTTTTGTATGTACTGCCTTTTGGGCCGTACTCAGAATAGCGTCGACTGGTCGGCGTGGCCAAGGACGACTTCGCAGTTCTAAATATACCTGTACGCGATGAGAATCGACCCTTTAAAATCATACCCGCCGGATTTGCTGAGAACTTGGGGGAATCTGATTCACTGAAACAGCGACAAGCGCAAGTTTGCAAGCAAGATGCCATGCCCCTATCACCGCCACGTTTTTTTTTTTTTGGGGGGGGTGGGGGGGGGGGGGGGGGCTCTCATTCCATTTTGCATGTGACTATGGGTTCATATCCGCCTGCCCGTCTCTGGATATGCGACCACCAGAGGGCCCCGGCTGTAACATCTCCTGTGCCTCGCTGCGCAGAAACGGCCGACGTGGCGGGATGCGCGGACGCTGGCGCCGGTGGAGCAGCCGGGCTACCGCCTGGGTTACTCCTTGCAGGTGCGCGCCGCGCCTGAAGATGCTGACGGTCCGCATCAAACATGTATCAAAGATGGAGATCAGATGCGTCGGGCAGATCAAGGTCAAGATCGGAACATGAGTTGGATCTTCGTGAAGTACCCATTTACCAGATGCACCGATCGTTAGGCAATGCGGGCATCGGTTTACTGAAGCGTCGGGCAATTAGCCCTGATTCTATTGTCAGAGGATCAAGCACCGATGATTTACTCATCTGTTTATGTTATTATTATTATTATTACTACTATTTCGATTTATGAGTCCCCGAGATTTATCAACCGCCATAAGCACCAGAAAAGACCACATCAGATTGCATCAAGACATTGACCGCCATAAGCACCCATGGCATCACGATCTTCGGGCCGCAACCCTCGACCCGGACCCTTAAACGGCGCATCGCCACCGAGGGGGAACGCAGCAAGCGGGTGCAAGCGGCTGCCGGCGCGTATGGTGTGCCTGACTGACGCCTGCGGCGCGGGCTGTGGTGTGTAGGGCGTCTCGCTAGGCTACGATCCACCGACGGCTGCAGACCACAAGCAGCAGGTCAAGCAACAGCAGGTAACCACCCTCACACCCCTGGGCGGTCCTTGTAAGGCTCAAGTGTAGCATCTGCCGCACACGAAGATACCCCCAACACGCCCCGACTGACCTACCCTCACCCACACGCAAACCTCCACCCTTACCCTTCCCCACAACCACCCTCATCTGCCCTCATCCACAACCACACCCATACACCCCCACACGCAGCCGAACATGCCGAGCCCCCCGCAAATCACTACTAACCCCAAAACTCCATAATGGTCAACCCTACAAAGCCCCCCCCCCCCCCCCCCCCAACACACACACATACAAATAATCGTGCGTAGGCAAAAGACAAACATATACCCACACGCATATCCCCACCCCCGTCCACACCCACACCCACACCCACACCCACACCCACACCCTCACCAACACGTGCAGAGCCCCCACAAATCGCTGCTAACCCTCAAACTCTATACTAGTACACCCTACAAAGCACCGGAGGTCTCTGAGGCTGGCGACATCTGCCCTCATGCAGGCGGCGTACGCCGTGCTAGTGGTGTTGTTGAACCTTGCGCTGTGGGGCGCGATGTCGCCCGCCACGGCCTACTGGAGCAGTGTCCTCTGCATGGCCGCCGCGCTTGCGTGTGGCGCGCTGCCGGGTGCGGGCCAGCCCCCATACAGAGTAGCCATGGCAAAGCCCAAAGACGCTTTGCAAATGATAATCCCCACTAACCTAAACTTCCGGAACGCGTAAACCACTGTCCCCACGGCAGGGCCCTCCAAGGCCCCAAGCGCCGGACGCCCCTCCGGGCCTGTGGTGAAGCTCCAGCTACTGGACTGCGAGCCCGACTACGAGTCCTACGGCACCTCCGGGCAAGAGCTGCAGCCCGTGTCGTCCTCCCTTGGCACCCGTGCCAAAGAGGGCGAGAAAGCCATCCTTGCCAAGGTATCGGGGCGCATGCTGTGCTCCCGGTTCGATTATTTGTAGATTGTTCTCACAGCTAGCAAACGCCCCCCCTCCCCTCCTGCACACACACACACACACACACACACACGCACACACACACACACACACACACAAATGGCGAGGAAACCCCCGCTACTAATGCCCGTGTATCCCACCACGGCTGTCCCGGCAGGTGGACTCCTCAAAGTTGGAGCAACTCCAGCGGACCTTCCCGGGCGAGTCCGATGTAGGTAGCCCGGGGCCGCCCGCCGCGCATTCTACGCACCCTCCGATCCATGCCAAGACCTGCTCAAATATAACATCGTGAGACGTCCCATACACGCGTTCTCCGGAATCCGATCATGGTTTTGCAAACATACAAGCGATACTTAGAAATCTACAGCCCTATGTTGTCCCGCTATAACCGCCCAACTTATCCCACTAATGACACACCTATGTTGTCCCGCTGATGCCAAAACTATTTTGTCCCGTTGATGACACATCGATTTTGTCCCGCTGATGACGTTCCGATTTGTCCTGCTGATGACATACCGATTTTGTCCCGCTGGTGACATACCCTCTCAAGCCCCCCCCCCCCCCCCCCCCCCCCGGCCCCCGGCTACATCAATTCCTGTCGGCAAGCTAACAAGAGGGTGCGGATGCGCGCAACAGGTCAAGCTGGCGCGCTTCCTCATTGCCCGCAAGCACATCGTGGATGACGCCATCACCATGTGCCGCGGGGACACAGAGTTGCGTCGGAATCTGGGGGTGAGCCCAAGCTCTCGGACACAACCATGGCCTCAGGGTGTTTGTATGGTCTCCGCCGCCGCGTTGCGGTGCTTCGCGAGGGACCCATGCCGCCCTGCCCGTCTGGCATGTCATGATGTTCATGCAGATGACGTAGCAGCTGTTCCCCGCCACATGTGTGCCGGCTCAGTTGGCGCAGCGGAAGGGGATGGCCCCTCTCACTCCCCTCTCTCCACCTCCGTCGTGCAGGCCATCACCAACTCCGACTTGTTGCCATTCTTCAAGGCGGGGCTTGTGCAGTTTCTGGGCTCGGCCATGTGAGGCCACCTGTTGATTGTTGGGGAGCAACATTGAGGGAGGAGGAGGGGAGGAGGGGGGGTGTATGCGTTCCACATGGTTGAGCCTGTCTGCTGTGGGGCGCCGCAGCGATGGCACGCCGCTTGTGTATGTGAAGTTGAAGAACCTAGACAACAAGCTGAGCTCCGTGAGCATGCAAAAGCTGGTGCTCCACGTCTGCGACATGGTAGCCCCCCCACCCTTCCTCCACTTGATCCTGCGTTCTCATCCCGTTGATACCAATATCAACTTGCCAGCCCCTGCCCTCCATGCGCGCAACTCTGTGCCGCCTCACACGGGCGCCCTTGCCTCGGTGCGCGCTGTAGGCCGCGGCACTGTGCCCGGAGCAGCAGTGCATGACCGTTCTCGCTGATCTCACGGTGGGCACTGCCATTGACCTGCCGCATCAAGCTGAACTATTCAGAAGCAAGAGGCAGCCTGGGGGGGGGTCGTGGGGAGAGATTCCCACCCGGTAGCTGTTGCTTGACTCCCTGGAGTTCCCGTTGACCCGCAGGGCTTTTCCATGTCGAAGAACGTCGACTTTCAGAAGACGAAGGACTGCGTGGCTGTGCTCAACGCGTGCCTCCCCGAGGTTCTGCGCCGCGTGTTTGTCGTCAATGCACCCTTTGTGTTCCAGGTGCTCGCCGGCCCCCATGTCTACCGCCACCCCCAGTGTGCCACCGTTGCCACCTTTTTCACCTTGCTTTGTCATTGCGTCGCCCAGCGGTGCAGCGGCCGGGCGAGTTGCCCGTGCCGTTTCCATCGGCGCTTGACGGCAGTGCCGCTGTCCGCACATGTTCCGGCTCTGGCTCGCCCGTTCTGGGATCATCGCCATGACATGACTCGCTGACCGGACCCCTTCCCCCGCATCCCCTCCCGCCCCGGACGCACCAGGCGGTGTGGGGCTTTGTGCAGGCCCTCATCGACGCGGCCACGGCCGACAAGGTGCGCGTCCTGAGCGCCAGGAGCTGGCCCATGATGCTCAGCTTCATCGATGCGGAGCTCCTGCCCAAGGAGTTTGGCGGCGCCAATGCCCTGCAATACGACGGCTCGATCAACTCGGAGGAAAAGCTGAACTGGGGCAACGTGGAGGCGCCGCCCGGCTTCTGATGCCACTGAGGGATGTGGTGAACCAGCCTCGGTTGCGCCCCTGTCGGCCGTAGGTTTTAAGGTCTGGGGTACGACCTAAAACCTACAACCCTATACCACTTGCTAGTGGCTCCTCGCGATTGCCGCGGTGCTTACAAACGATGACAAGTTTGGATGGGGGGGGGGGGGGGGGGGGGGCTTGAAAGCTGACATTTTGACACAACTATATTTAATGTTTCTGCTTCCTCAACTGGAGCCCGGGCATCATCAGTTACCTCATCCGTGCCCTCGCCGGCTACATGCATCAGTTTTTAAGTTGATCTTTTGGCGCCCCTCCCCCCTCAATATCACTACCAGTACAGTGAACCTGGTATGCTAGCTTTTGTACATCGACTAGCTGCATCAGCTCATCCTGCAGCCGCCCATCGCTGTCCGGGGTGTCCGCGGCCCGGGCAAAGCTCCCCCCCCTCTCCCCCCCCCCCCCCCCTCTCCACTCACCCCCCCCCCCCCCCCCCCACACACACACACACATGTGACAAGTCACTGTTATGTCTGCCGTCGTCGTGCGGGCTGAGGCAGCCCACGGCGTCTTGCCCACCGCGCCATGGGTGTTGCGGCGTGCCGGGAAGGTCGTGCGTGATGGTACGCCTTTCGCGTGTGATAATGTGCGTTGATAGCATCCTCCTCTATTGCGTAGCATCCTGATAGATCCCTCGTTGCCATGGATTCCGACCTGTGCGCCTTGTCTTATATTTGATCGGGTTTTAGGGTTAACCCCAAAAACCCTAAAACCCGATCTCTGGGGTTCAGCTGGGGAGGTGGTGCGACCTGTGCCATATATGTATAGCTCATGTGTGGCATCACATGCCCCACCTCTTGCGCTGCCTGCATAGCCCGCACCCACCGTGCGGCCCCTCCTTTCAATGAGACGCTACGGTCAATCGGTGGAACGAGACAGTGCAAGCCAGGAGCTGTGCACGCTGCCCCAAGCATGGGAGGTTCGTGCCTTCGCTTGCGGCAGGGGGTGGCGCCGGATGGGGTGGGCATGGTGGGGGCGCCTGCGGCGATTGCCGCCGCCTTGCCTGGGGCACTGGGAGGCAGCGGCGGCGGCGTCAGCTCCACCAAGGATGAGGCTGTATCCTTGGTGAGAGGGTGCTCCTGGGGCGTCTCGCCGAAGACGGCAAGCCAACGACTGCAATTGAACATTGATTGCAACTCGACGCCAGGGTCCAGCAACCCTTACCCTTGGCATGGCAGGCCGCTCCTACCCCAAACCTCGCGAGAAGGATTTTACCCCCCCCCCCCCCCCCCCAACACACACACACACACACACACACACACACACACACACACACACCGAGCCCCCCCCTGCCCACACATGGGCGACCGAACCCTGGAACATGAGCCTCTGTCTGTGGGCTCCGTGCCCTCAGGTTTTAGCAAGCGTGAGAGCCTGCGGACAATCTCCTTGTGAGGGGTGCACTGTGTGGGTGCGCGGCAGAGGGGAAGAGGAGGGGGGGGGGGGGGGAGAGCTTGGCGGCTCAGTTGGACACCGGGGCCTGGACCGCGGCTCCCTCCTCTGGGATGGGGGGGAGGGGGGGGGGGGGGGGCGGTGTCCAGCATGCCGCGTAACTGGTCTCGGGCCTCTGCGAAGCCCTCCAGTTCCGACCCCCGATGCGTAGCTCCGTTGTGAGCGGCGGCGGCCATGGTCACAGCGCCCGGTTGCCCGGATCCTGAGCCGCGTGGTCTGGGGCAATACGGACCCGCTGCGGCTGCATGATGTGCTGCCGAGAAGGTGGTGACATGTGGGCCCAAGGGTGACGATGGCCCAATGTGAATAGGGGGCGCTTGCCGTGATTCAGCAGGTCGGAAACAAGGTGGCGCTATCGCTGGTCCTGAGATAGGTTGCTCCAGTGTTGGGTGCCTGCCTATGGGTTGACACTGTCTGGCCCCCGCTCAAGACCTGTCATTGGACGCCGATCTCGCCGGCGCTGCCGCAAATCCGGCAGCGGCAGCAGCCCCAGATGCACTTGCAGCGGCCCCTCCAGAAGCAGCTCCTCCCTGGTGTTCGGCGGCCGATCGTAAGCCGCGCAGGAACTGCCGCATGTTGAGCGCGCAGAGCCACGTGCCTGACAGGTAGCTGACGAGCACCGCGATGGACATGGAGCACAGCAGCAGCAGGAGCGCCCGGCCGTCAACGTCCACCTCCGGACTCAGGGCACCGTCACGGTAAAGGATGTGCATGTAGCTGGCGGCCGAGTAGCCCGCCCACCCAGACAGCGCCTTGAATTTCTCCAGGGACTGCGACACGGGGCAGAGGAGCCACAGGCAGAAGAAGAGGGAGCACGCCGTGCCGCACGCCTCGGCCATGGAGCCGGCGTACGTGGCGCTGCAGATCGCGCCGTAGCAGCGGTCGCCGGCCGCCAGCATGCCGACATGCAGCGCCCAGACGTAGCTGAACGTGAGCAGGCCGAGCAGGGAGGCGTTGGCGGGGCCTAGCCGGTCCCGGCCGAGCACGAAGCCGGCCGTCATCAGCGTCCACACGCCGACGTAGACCTGATTGCAGCCGAAAGCTTCATGAGCGAACGAGTCCCGCTTGCCTATACGAGTAGGGCTCGCGACGAGTAGTCCTTACCTGGTACCGCAGAGCGCCACACTCCGGCATGGTCGCAGATTTAATGTGCGTCAAGAGGCACGTGGCACCGGCCAGCAGGTCCAGCGCGCGCCGGAAAGGGGTCCTCGCCAGCCAGCGCTCGTACGCGTCCTGCAGCGCGTGCGGCGAGAAGCACAGCGCGCGGCGGCCAACCACGATACGCGCGTCAACCTCCGCTGCGGCCGCCTGCACGCGCCGCTGCAGCAGCGTCTGCGCGTCCAAGCAGGTCTCGGCGCCCGCCCAGCACAGCAGCGCCACCGGCCAGCCCGAGACCGCGCCCTCGGAGGAGGACATCGGCAGCAGGAGCAGCGCCGCGCCGTACCGCAGCCGCGATACGCCGTACTTCAGCAGCGAGGCGGCAAGCCAGGCCGACAGCAGCGTCGCCACGCGCGCCAGCCGCGGGCACTCCGCCGTGAAGCGCTCCACGAAGTCCAGGGCGGCGCCACTGGCCATGGCGCTGGGTGACTGGGCACGCTCCTGGCTCTACTGCGTGTCGTTGGCTTCACTTCGGTGTCAACCCGGGAAACTGGGCCGTCTAGGCGGGCAGTGAGCGTCGCTGGCGCCCGTCGCTACGTCTTAAGCGGGGTGGAGGAGGCCGCCGGCGCCCCAAACGCGCTACAGGTAGGCATGGCGTCTGGTAGCATGGCGGCGCACGGGCCGGCTGGCACAACCCGCGTCTTCTTACCACACGCGGACGCGGCCCGCTAAAACATGGCGTTGAGGGGGGAATTAGTAAGGTAGATGCAATCTATTACTGACGATAGAGCTTCATAAGCAACCGCCAAAGCTGCCTAGGGGTACCTCTGGGCTCCCTGAAGCTAGCTTCCTGGCCATAGTTGCGGCCTCTACGCGCAGCGCTCACAATGCCATAACGCTAGGGGAAGCTCCCCCCCCCCCTCCACCCCCCCCCCCCCCCCCCCGCTCTCAGTCCCGCCCCCCACCCTTCTAGTCTCGGCGCGATGTCACCCCGTTTTACAAGGAACGTCTGGTTTGTCGAAGAATTCCAGGTCTGGTTACATATTGGGATAATCAGGAATGTGCAGCCATACAAGCCCACAGCCATTGGGGGGGGGGGGGGGGGGGGGGGCTGTGGTGCGCTTGATGGAGCGTGCCACAGCAAAGGAGAGTGACCGGTCGGTCCGCCGTGATGGCAGGTGGTGGCCTTGACCGGCCCCCGCAATCATGCGCGTGCACACGCGCGCTACGGGCGCCGCGCCATGCATGGCTATCTCGTACAGATAGAGAAACCACAAGAACGTCTGGTTTGCCGACTAGAGAATGCGCCGGGCGCCGGGCGCAGGCGGGGGTCACGGGCGGGAGTGTTGAAGGCGATGACATGCAAGCGGGGTGCACCCACGGGAAGGCGGTCGCCAGTAGTCGGCCAGAAATGAAGAGGTCGTGGCGCAGCTTTTAGGAGCGCATGTCGGAGCTCATCTCCGAGAGGAGCCGGTACCAAGCTTTGTCAGGCCAGCAGGATACAATGACGATGGTTGGGGCACCGCTGGACTCCAATTTGGAGACAAGACCGCCGATGAGGTTCCACGAAGGGTTACGCGAGCTACGTTCGCAACGCCATGCAGCGTCGGAGAGGCGCGGGGCGTCGACGGCCTCGCGCACCGCGGGTCACGCCAGCGGCCGTTGTAGCGCGGTAGGAGGGCGATTTCGGACGTCGCGAAGCGGGCAATGGTGCAGGCGCCCCACTTAGCAGTGAGCGAGGCGAATCAACGAGGGTTGAATTGCCAGTCGTCGCAATCAACATCGCGACTAAGGTGGTCAACCCAGATAGATATTCGTTGCAGAACGGATGTAGCGCACGGAAAGGGTAATGCTGTGCGTGGCCATGAGGTACCATGTTATTTGCGTAGCTCAGCCATGAGGCGCGGAGACCGAGAGGTGAGGTTGGTGAGGACGCCGACAACCGCGTGGTTATCTTTGTCCAAGCGGATGTGACGGTTACGGAGCGTGGGGGAGAAGGACTCAACTATAGCCAAGCGGACAGCTTTGAGCTCGTTCAGGGTTTTGTGCGCATAGCGGTCATCGTCGTACCAAAAAATCCGAGCCTGATGGTGTTCGTTCAGAACGGCACCCCAACCGTACGACGAACCGTCGACGGGTAGATAACCGGTTTCGGCGGGGCGGTTCATGGGGCGGCCGTTCTGTTGGCTGGGTGGGCACGCCCACCTACCGTTGCATATCACGTTCGAGTTGGTGGGTCGAAACCAATCACCAATCATTGCTTGGTTTCGCAAGTAGTACCGCGGCATTGCATACCCCGTTGATTTTGTGCGCAAAACATATGGTGATGTAAGCGGCACGTAGCTTCAAAGCTGAACAGCCGCACATTCCCTGCATGACAAGGACATGTGTGGCGGTAGACAGGTTCCCACCGCCATCACCACCGTATGTACCCAGCCAGGGTCGGGGATTGTGTCCTATGTACGGCGTTCCCGACAGGCCGATACCGCTCGCGTCGTGTTTGTATACGAGTATAAAAGCCCATCCAAGAAGCTCCCCCATCGCGGCAGCATGCAACGAGGACCTTCGTGACTGTGAGGGCAAGGCACTCGATGAGCAGCTCACCATGCAGCATGAACTTGTGGAGGAGTGGCTGGAGACATCCAACATCACTGCGCGCTTCAACATATGATGCGCCGTATAGATGACCTCGGTGGTTGGATATAATACATGTATTGGAAATAAGGAAACGCAAACTTTTATTGCCCACAACATGTTGCCACTGCATTTTATCCATTGCACCAACTAGTTTTCGGCATATACATTCAGGCCGCAGTTCGTTGGCAGTTCAACGGCCGTTGTTCGGTGACAGTTCGGACTGAACTCATTTCGATTCGGCCGGATCGGACAGTTCAGTTATTCGGTTCAGTCCGAATTGCGGTTAAGTCCGAAGTGTATTTGGCCGAACTCCTCGAATTCAGTTTGATCCGAACCGAACTCGGCCACACTGCGTTCGGCACAACCGCACCATTCTATCTTGCTTGGTGGCACAACCCAGATGGTCGCTGCCAGGGTTGTGCCGAAATCGCATCGGCCGAGTGCGGTTCGGACCGAACTGGATCTAGGGAGTTCGACCGAATACAGTTCGGACCAACATGAACCGCAGTTCGGACTGAACCGAACAAATAAACTGTCCGAACTCCCCGAACTGAACTGAGTTTGGTCCGAACTACCACCGAACTGTTGTCTGAATAATTGGCTGATGCAATTTGAAACATGCAGTGGCAATACAACAATCTTGCAGGCAACAGTTTTGAGTCGTTAGATGTCTCCATGACCTCATCGCCGCGTTCATATAAACGTGATGGCCGGCGGCGACTCGATAGCATGTTGACAGTGGATATGGTTTAGGTTTCAATAGGCGTTGGCCTGTGGAAGTGTTGTTCGCTGGACAACTGGATGGCGGCCGGTGCACCTATTGGTCACTTACCTGGAGGGTTTGTGGGGCGTGCGCCGCAAGTTTCTCCCCGTAGAACACCTTATCTCCACGTACGGACGCTGCGGCAACTCGATGGGGTGATTACAGTCACGGAGCTGAGCGGAGTCTGTTTTACACGGCGGAAAAGCGCCATTTTATGGCTAGGAAGGTTCAGCGAAAGGGGGGGGGGGGGGGGTGCCGGACGAGGAGGAGCCCGTAGGGCGGAGGCGGAAAACGGGAAAACGAGCTAGAAGATGACAGACGAGCTGTTGGTGGCTGTCCTAAGTAGCTCCCCGGCCGGGAGCGCAGGGCTCACGGGCGATGGGGCAGCCCGTACTAGTGATGGTACAAGTTATTCAACCGGTTGAAACCACTGACAGACCGTACGGGTCGCACTAGGATGACAGGTAAATTGTTTGGAAACTACATAATAAACACGTTTAGATCATTTCAACATGCAATCGAGTATGGTGTTGTCAGTTCACACGCGGTTCGTGTATGACTACGAGCGTGGGCAGTCGGCAGGCGTGCAGACCAGACGAATGCGGAAAATGTCTTGAGTTGCATAAGGGGTCTTGCGCCGGGAGGTTAGGAACCTCGATCGAGGCGCGGGCGCAGAATATACGCGGGCGGGAGGTATTGACGCCGGCGCGACATAGGCCGGACGCGTCGCGGAAATAAGGCGCCGTCTCCGGACGGCGCCTTACAACATTTGCCGCGAGATGTGGCGGCGTGCGGCACGAGCCGGAATTGCATGCCAGTAGAAGCGGCCAAGTTGGCGACGAGTGCCTAGCAAAGCAGCGGCACATGCACCAATAGGACGAGTATAGCTGCGCGCACGAGCGCGCGAGCGCGCCGCATACAACCAGGTGAAGTACTAGCTAGTACGTTGTACGCAGCGCGATGGTAACTCTGCACATGCACTAGCGATGCACGTTAGGAGGGGTGGACACGCAACAACGCGCGATGACATCGGTGTAAAGCCGCTGCCATCACCAACGGTGGTTGTTTCGCCCCCTCGCGTGAAGGGCGGCGGATGAAACGCGCCACGCTTAGGGGCGCGGGAACGTGGGATTCTGTGTGGCCGTGTCCTACCGGCTATTAGTAAGGTGTGTCGGGGTCAGTTGTCGGCGACGTCGCAGAAGACCCGTCGACTCGGTAAGTTGTCGCCGTGGGTCTTTCTTCGCGGAGACCGGCGAGGCGGCCGCCGCTGCTGCACCAACGACGGCTATTGACCGTCCACCTCACAAGGCGTTGGCTTAGGATGACGCGACGAAATGCACAAGTTGCGTTAGGTGGCGGGGCTATCCCCCGGCGGGCAGCTTGTGTTTTCACAGATGAGACGTCGTGACGTTGCGAGCGGGTTGGCCGGCGTAGAGGCCCTTGTAGCCTTTGCCGGCCCGTAACGATGCCAATGATGTCGGGGCGAGGGTGACAACGAGGCGGCCGCCGCCGCTGCTGCACCAGCGACGGTCGCCGAGGTTCCAAACCCGAAGTCGGCGAGGGGTAGTTCCGGACACCACGAGACGTGAGGCACCCCAGCAGGTGGTAGAGCTGCCCCCCGGCAGGGAGCTGCAGGTTATCGTGGTACTTGTGACGACGACGTTGCGGTAGGAGGCGTCGGAGACGCGTCGGGACGAGCCGCACAAACGCCTTCCACTGCGACCATAGCTAACGTTGTTGCGGCATGATCAGGGCGAGGGCAACGAGCCCTCTCAAAACATCGGCGCATGAGCGGCGCCACTCCCGTAACGGAGCAATTACGCGAGTAGTTACGGAAAACCACAGTGTGTAACGACCGCCCTGTTGCGAAGACATGCGGATTGGGTTAAAGTGCCTTGCGGAACAACATATGGCCGCCCCGAGGACACGGATGTCCTCCTCCGCCGTCCGCGCCGATTTGTTGCGGTAGGCATAGCTGTCGCCAATGGCAACCGTGACGAGCAGCGGCCATGGTGCCGAGCGCGTCCACCTCACCTAATCTCAGGAGTTGACTACTGCGAGAGGGTGCTCCATTGGGAGGCCCCCGAAGGCATGTACTGCGACTCGACTTCGGCTGTTGAGATTTAAACCCCCAAACGGGGTCCCCTCAGCTCCAATTCCTTGCCGTGCGCATCGCTACCCGAAAACGTCCCAGCTGTTAAGCCAGGGCGAAAACGGAAAACGGCCTCGGGAGCACGAGTAGGGAAAACCGAATTACCAAGGCGCTATCTGTCGCTGCCTGATAATGTAACGCATGTGCGCGGCACGACGACTCACTATCGCCGAGTGGATGAACCTCGGTGCGGACTTGTCCAGCCTCATTGACCCGCCTCGCGCGCACAAGTACGCGAAGCCGCTGCCGAAGGCAACGAGCTGGAAGATGATGACAGACGAGCTGCTGCTTGGTGGCTGTCCTAAGTAGCTCCCCGGCCGGGAGCGCAGGGCTCGCATGCGATGGGGGGCAGCCCGTAATATGGAACCCGATGGTACCGGTTATTTAACCGTTTGAAACCACCGACATACATACCGTACGGGTCGCACTATGATGACACTTAAATTCATTAGCCCCCATAAGCACATTTAGATCATACCTCGTGAGTTACGGAGTAAAAGTAAAAAGTACAGTTCGCCCCGGGGACATCGACCGAAGTAGCCGCCCTAGCACTTGACCTCTTACGCCAACTGCAGTCGTAGGTCTGGCATAGCCCGTAGACCATTGCCTCATTCGAACCCCGAAGGGCTAATGATTCAACCGGGTAAACCTAGGACACGCCGGGACGAAATTGCCGAAATACATACATCGTCGACCAAGAATCGAAATCGTGACCTCTTATCGAGTACGGGAATCGAGTTACGTAGTTCGGAGACCCCCGAGTCCGGGCGATGTTCGGGGCAGTTCAGTCCGAACTGAATTCGGCGGGGGTCTCAGTTCGGTTTCGGCCCCAACTCCAGAACCACCCCGAACTGAACCGAGTTCGGCACAACCCTTGTCGCTATGTCGCTACCAGGGTTGGGCTGCAACATCACCTGCACTGCAGACTGCAAAAACTGCAGCCTGCAGTTAAGCTACTGCACTGCCGCCTGCAGTACTTCCCGAAAAGGGGCTGCAGTGCAGTTACCCAAAGTGCCCCCAAATGTACGCCCTTCACTGTCCCGCCCTTCCCTGTAAAAAGCAGGCTGCAGTGCAAACTGCAATGCAAGCTGCGCTGCAGTCAACAGGCTGCAGTATTGCAGGCTGCAGTGCAGAATGCAGTGCAGGCTGCAGTCAACAGGTTGCAGTACTGCATGCTGCAGGCAGGCTGCAGTGATGCCTGCAGCCTACAGTACTGCACTGAGACTATCGAACATATGTTGGTGGAGTGCCCGCGGTGGGGGTATCACCGTCATACTTTTGGGTTGTTAGTTCCGGAGTTAAGGGATTTTATTAGTAGTCAGGTTATTGCGTCAACACCTGAGGACTTAACTGCCTTTATTTTGGGCGGGCTCCCCCCCTCCCTTCACGGCGCCCTGGATTCTACTGGGAATGGGAAATTTTTCCAGCTATGGCGTCGGGCCCTCCCTCACATTTCCTTTTCTTGTTGCACATGTATCGCACTCCCGAAATGCTTTGCTCCGCGGGTGGGGCTTGCCCCAACTCGCAATACTCGAATGGGCCGACGCCCAAACGGGTAGCGCAGGGCGGACCTTTCGTGGTCAATGCCGGGTATTTTGATGGCAGTGTTTGGACGGTGATCCACAGTGTTGGAAATTCCGTCACTAGCCTCTAATTAGTCTTGCATAATTTTTCGGCAATTTGCTTGATGACTATAACAGAGCGTCGCCTACCCAGGGCTTTCCGTAAATGGATGGCTGCCAAAACGGCCGTCGTAGAGACGCTGCAATGGTTTCACTGGTGCCGGTCCTGTCCCGGGGGCGAAAAACAAACTGCACTGCAGCCTGCAGTACTGGAAAGTGGACTGCAGCCCAACCCGCGTCGCTACCAGTACCAAAACCTACAAAACGACATTACAAATAATATAGTACTTTCATTGCTATAGCGACTATATATAGATGCACCATATTTTCTCTATCACGTTCGTTCGCCACATCATGGGCGAAAGATGCTTTCTCTAGATGCTGTCTGGTATTATATAAGGATTAATCCTTAGGTGTTTTCCAACAGTAAGAGTCGCTATCCCCCAGTGATGCCAGCCGCATCGATGCCCCGGAACGGCACACTACTAATCCTTACCTGTATCGTATCAACAGCAGGGTAGCAGGGTTGCTGGCAACCTTTCATAGTTGCTGTTAGTTCTGTTTTGTAGTGCGCATGTGTTGAAGCACTGATGTAAATAAAACAATAGCAGGGTAGCGAGGCTCAGCAACTACGCGCTTGTAGCACAACGACAACCGCGAGCGCGTCGGCGCTGCTCGCGAGTGCATAGGCACCCAGCATCATCAGGACGCGGCGCGAGGCTTCGCGTCATCGTGGTGAGTCACCGCCTATCTACACATTAATATAACGCACTGCAGTGGCGATGGCGGCGGGAGCAGTTGTAAGCGGGATGCTCCGCGGCTGGGCGGCGCGGGGCAGCACTGCCAAGCTGGCGTTGGACCGCGGCGGCGCGACCGTCGTGCGCGTCTGGCGCGGAGCGTGCGCTGGGCCGGTGCCGTTGATAACCTCTGCCGCAGCTGGGGCTGCTGCGCGGCAGCAGACGGTAAAGGAGGCGGCGTCATGGGCTGGGGGGAGCGTCCAGAGATGGCGTGCGACGGGCTGCCCCGCGGGTTGGCTGGCCAAGAACGTGGAACCGCAGGCCAGGCTGCCCAGAAACCAGGCAGGCGCCTTGGCGGGCGGCGCCGCCCGCAGCCAGCAGCTCGCAGCGCTGTCCAGCACGCCGCCCAAGCCTCCGCCTGGGGTGGGGAAGATGGCGCACTACATCAAGGAGCTGGGGTTGCCCTTCACGCTGTGGTGGACCGGGTCGTGGCTGATCACAGGGTTCGCCGTCTACGGCGTCATCTCCTCGGGCATTGTCGGGGGCGCGGACGCCATCGACCTGCTGCGAGCTGTGGGTGTGGGCCGCATCGTGGACCTGGACAACATCGACCCAGGCATGGGCAACCTAGCCGTCACTATTGTGATAAACGAGGCAGGTTTCAGCGCGCCAAATGCAGCCCGCTCCCCGCCGCATGACCCCTCTCATTGCGCCGACACGCAGCCCCCTGACCCATGCCCTTGTCTCCACCCGCCTTGCCCATTCCATGCGCAGGCCCTGGAGGTCGTGCGCCTGCCCTTTGTGCTTGCTACCACGCCGTACGTGGCTAGGCTCATCCCGAAGGGGTTCAGTCTCACCGACCTCATCCTCGTGCACGGAGTGCCGTTCCTGGTGCTATGGTCCGGCTCCTGGGCGCTGTCAGGGGCTGCCATCTGGGGCGTGCTAAAGAGCGGCGCGCTCAGCGCCGAGGGCGCCATCGGCCTCCTGCGCGCAGTGCCTGGCATGGAGCAGCTCGCTGACCTCGATGGCGTTAACCCCGCGGTGGACAGCTCCGCGTGCGTCGTGCTGGCGATCAACAAGTGCCTGGAGGTGGTGCGGCTGCCGCTGTGCGTCGTGCTGGCGCCTCGCTGGGCGCGCACGTGGGCGCGGATTTTTGGCCGGAGATAATGCTCCGCAGGGTTTAAGAGGTCTTGATCTCCTCTCGCCCCGCCCTTTACCTCTGCAGAAGCCCGGTGCGTCCCTGGCCCACAGGCCGCCACCAAACATGCCATCCAGCAGGGCGCGTCATGCCGCAGGATTATATGCACCTGTGCCGCCTCTGCCGGGCATGTATCAACAGCGTTGCGCTTTGCCGTGTGCTTCTATGCGCGCCTGTGTGTGTGTGTGTGTGTGTGTGTGTTGGTGGGGGGGGGAGGGGGGGGGGGGGGGGGGGAGGGGGGCATGTAGGGGATCAGCTCTGCGCTGTCCAGATTGGGGCGTTCTGGCTATGTACGCAGCTGCCTCTTGAATGGTACCTCGTGTATCGGATGTGCAATCTTGTTATGTCATGTCATGTCATGTCATGACATGTCACGTATCGGATATGCAATCTTGATGTCGATCTCCAACTCGCGATATCACACTTTTTGCAGGCCATGAAGTTTGACATTCCACTCTCGTTGCGCGCAGCTCGTCTTTAGTCAAAAACACCACGGGCAGCTGCTTGTACAGCACTGACATGGAACGGCTACAAATGCGGGCGATGTTGGCGCATTCACAGTACAAGGTCAAGGGGACCTGAGACTCTTTGGGGTGCTGAGCGATAAATTCCTAATCTCGGAGCCCATTCGTGACATGTTTGCCTGGCGATTTCGGTGTGGCAGGAAGGGCAGGCACGTACTTGTGGGGCACGTGCTGACGTATGTTATCCGGAAGATGCAGCGGAGCCCCCCGGATTCACACTGCTTGTAGCGTGTGCTTTTCAGCAGCTATTCGGCGCGAATCTGTTGCGAAAAGGGCCCTGCCTGCAGGTGATGTCATCGCCCGCATCAACGCAGCAGGCGAAGAGCATGCACAGCGCGGCAGTGCCAACACCCCAGCGCGGAAGTGGTCAAATGTTCAAATGCGACGCTTCCGCTAATTTCCCATGATACCGGGGGTATAGGATCGATATGGGGGGGGGGGGGGGGGGGGTTGAGCCGCTCAGACAGAGAGGCACATAGAGGCAGCTCCTGGACTGCGGGAGTGGAGAAGGAGAAGGCAAGCGCACCGTCCAGTTGCAATGATAAGCAGATAACTGCAGCCTCAAAACAACTACCTGTACTCTTACAGCCACGTCCCAGCCTTGCACGGCACTGCTGCTGGACTGTGTAGTATAATACACGCATGTTACATGTGCGATGTAGCAAACTTGGTTTCAAACGTTTCGGTTTGAGGTAAGTTTTCATCATTTCATCAGGGTTTTGGCGCTGAGGGCGGTCTGGTGCCAGGATTGGATAACTATCACCCTTTCTCGGCTGCGAGAACCAGTCGGGCACCTACTTGGCCAACTTGATGGTGATCCTACTCGATCGGCTACTCCATTGTCAGCGAATCCAATGCGTCGCTAGCATTTGCAGGCCCTCTCCCAGCATCATTGCCGTGCTCTCCTCTGCCAGAGCATGCAAAACCGCCATGATCACACAGCAAATCGGCGCGGGGCTCTGCGGAACGCGTAAGTGTCCGCTGTGGGGCGGTGGATATTTAAAACATTGTTTAAACGTAGTTGATTATCAAACGAATAATACTGATGACTATTCAATTACTATTTAATAATAATAAGATTATTTAAAACGCAGTTAAAATATTCAAAACGGAAGGATTTGTAAGAGTTGATAACGTAAGGATCCTTGGTTGATTTTTTGAGAAAACAAAATTTTGAAACGAAGTTTTGTGTACTAGGGTATACACGGTTGCTGGAACCTCATCGTAGCAGTACTTATACTACGTAGACAGCTAATATATACCAATACGTGTATATGATGTTGATTTTCAGTTCACTTTGCAGAATGGAGCTGCTTACAAGAGGTGTACTCGCATGAACTGCAAAAGCGGTAGTGGCAAAGCCACCGCTAAAACCAGTACTAGGAGATCAACACAAGCCACTTAAAATCGGCATATGCAACCCGTGCGAGGTGGGACGGATGAACGGTGCGAGCTCGATTATTGAGAGTCTTGGCCACAAGTGTGCGAGGGTGATTCCTGCCCGCGATGTGCAGCTTCGGCAACGGGATGGCGGGCAAATCTACACCGTCTGAGTATAGCGTCTACCAAGCTCAATACCCCAATGTAATTTCGAACGAGCAATAAGGCCTACTGATGACCTCGGATTATGCACGGAGTGCCCCGCGAGGAGAGGGCGCCCCGAGGTATTGCTACATTACGACACGATTTAATGCTGTGCTGAGAGTAGCCTGATGAGACCATATTGCAATAACATTCTTGTGATGTCAGCTTGTCATCATATTGAAAAACAGTACATTTCATATATCCATGGATGCCGTGATGCCCTCCAAGGCTCCATCCAACCACCTACAGCTCCATGTAAGTTCTCTCTCTCTCTCTCTCTCTCTCTCTCTCAATAGATTAGGGGGAAGCGACAACAATGCGCACCGTGCACCGTGCACCGTGCGACAACAATGTGCACCCCCTTGCTCACTTCATCCAATGTGCCAATGACCAAGCCCGTGTACTCCGACATGTCAAAGATGTCTCGAATTGGGCCCTTATGTCCCGGTTCCGTGCTGCGCCACGCCGCATCCCGCACAGTCGCCAGCCCCCGTTGCTTGTCGCCCAGCAGGGAGCGCTCAAACCGATCCACAGCCGTGGCCCATGGCACTCCAGTGTACATATTGACCATGTATTGCATGGTCTTGAACCCACGCGGCGTGGGCTTCAAGCTCCGTGAATCATAGCTCCCGGTCACGACGTTGATGGAGAGCCCGTGTGGAGAGCTCTGCGTCCGGCACCAGGTCCCTAACTAGTTCATCCATGGGCACAAGGTCAGTTGCCCGGAGGCACTGCTTGCTGGAACAAGTTGTCCACCGCTCGGCGTACAAGGATACCCATATCATGATTTCGCTGATCGCGACAGCTGAAAGGCGTCTGCGATAGCATCGTGATGTTGCACACTCCAGCGAGAATTGCCATGCGAAACATTACGATGCTATCGGATGTGTGGAGATTCATAAGCGCGTCGCCATATAGAGGTCACAGGTGACTACATGCGGGCTAAGTGTGCTATGTAGGGCATAGAGGGCATGATCACATGGCTCTGAATGGCTGGGGCCAGACATGGGCTACGCAAATAAAAAGAGCCGGCAGCGATCCTCTGCAGCTCATGGGGAGTCATCCATCACGTCCTCGCGGTGGGGATGGCCACCGTCCACATGCCGTATGCCATATCGAGCTGGCGCCGAACAAGTAGGTCAATTATATGCATACGTACGCACATGACACGGAGCATAGTGCCCACCTCATATTCCGAAGGTGAAAGTACTGGCACCGTACTAGCAGTACTCGTCGTGTGAATAACTAAAGCGCAACTGCGTAAGTAAGTAACAAGAAAGTATATGTACCGCTACAGTACAACAGTAGTAGGTTTCGTTAGTGCCAGTCGACCTCTCCCTGGGACGAAAAAAAGTAGTAGCGTGTAGGTGGCCTAACCTTCTATGGCGGGGCCTACCCTGGCCGTGTTTTGCCATCCTTCTAGCGTTCTCCAATTATTATGTCTGCTGCTAATAGATCAGGTCTATACATAGCGACAATATCATGTTGATATATGCATGAGGTTATCTTGATTGCTGGATGAAGTTATATCACAACGAACTGATATTATGTGATTATGCTAGCTAGATTATGATGATAATTATCTAGATTATACTATAGCAATAGGTATTGATAATGCTAGGTACCGTTGATTAGGAAACTGGGTGCCATTGATTATGCTAGCTAGATTATGTGTCAGCATTGTGTGATTATGCAAGCAAATACCCATCGGGCCGTATATGTGTACGATGATATACCGTGTACGACCGTGAAGGTAATTTGTGATTACTTCCTGCACTGCCAATATTATTTTTATGATACCCGCGTTTTGACTACCCGTTCCGACACCCTTATTCACTGTTCGTTCGACTCGTCGCTACCCTGCCGAGGCACAGCGGGACTATGAATAAAACTGCCTTCTCACGACCTGAGAAGCTTTTATTCCCCAGCCGGACACTGAACCGCGCGGTGCGTGTACCCCGGTCCTCGCCCTCCCTGCGCCCCTCGCGGGGCGCGTACGACCTAGCGTCCCACACGCACAGCTAGGGCTTACACGCCCAGCCGTGCGGCGCAACGATATCGCGGTGCAACGATATATCGTTTCAAAAATTAAATACCCAACAATGGCATTTGGCTCAGTCGCCGGGCGCGAGGCAAGAGCTCAAATTCAAACAGCATCATATAAGTAGGATCGCGCTCATGCTGATTTTCAAATTATTTTGAACGCCCCCTGCCGCCCTCGAGCGCCGTCTTGATATCTTGAAGTGCTATCACCACTCGGCAATAGTCCGCACCATGCTACCGACTACTTGCACCAAGCAACGGTACACGCGCATATTGCGGTGCCTAAGGGGCGGGCGATTGTTCCCGTATGAATGCTGAAGGAATTCCTACATTTTCATGTCATGTTGGCGACGATATATCCAATGTACATATCGTTGAGAAATGCAGGGGGCGCGGGGGGGGGGGGGGGGGGGGGCTGGACTTTGGCGTCGTCTTCCCAAGGGTATATACGGACCCATACTTGCCATACCTAATACCTAGACGATGGTGGGTGATAAAAAACTACCGCACTACTTGTAACGATTCAACGTTTACACGAGACAGCGTGTCTAACACGGTCGTCAACTCGGCGGGCATACTGCCTGTCCGGGGTTGACAAAAACACGAAAGATAAATCACAACTGGCACCGCTTGTAACATAAATATTAACATGAACGAGAATGGGTGACAATCGAAAAACAAATGTTGCACTTGTAACGATTTAACGTAGACACGATATAGCCCGGCTAACATTGTGCGGTCAGGACATATTGTCTAGCGTTCACGACGTTTAACGATTCCCCGTTGACACAATCTGACGTGACTAATGCCGTTGTGCGCTCGGAACATACTGCTTGTCGGTGGGTTGATGAAAACACGCAAGTCATGAACGATTATGGGCGACAGAAACAGTCTTGCATGTATAATTTAACGTCGACGCGATATATGGTTACTAACCATGTGCGCTCGAAACTTACATCTTGTCCGGGGTTGATGATAACACAGCCACATACTTATATGAACCATATAAAACTACCGCACATGTAGGGATTTCACGTTGACACGATATAACGTGACTAACACTTCTACGTGCTCGGGTCATATATTTGTATATTGTCTGTCCGGGGTTTGAGAACACGCAAGACATGAACGATAATGGGTGACAAAAACTATCTCACATGTATTACGATGTAACGTTGACACGATATATCGTTATTAACCATGTTTGCTCGAAACATACTGCCCAGAGTCGTCGATAATAATAACATGGCGACATACTCGTGTGAACGATCATGGATGATAAAAAAAATACCGCACTTGTAACGATCTAACGTTAACACGATATAGCGTGACTAACACTGTTGTGCACTCGGGGCATAATGTCTGTCCGGGGTTGAGAAAACACGCAAGTTGTGAACGATGTCTGACACTGGGTATGTACGGCTGTCAATATGTGGTATTACACACTGTGTCACTATCACCATATCTGGCCACATGAAACCGGCGTAGTGTATTATTATCTCACAGAATTGTGAGGGAAATTATTCGTTTCACAGTGTTGCGGTATCGCAACAATGTATGTGTAATGGCGACACCTTGCAACCCAGACACCATTTTGGGAAATATTAATGTGTTACGCCGGGTACGGCTGTGAATATATGGCATATTACACTACACCGTATATATGATTATTACCGCATGTGGCCGCCACGTGAAACCAACGTCATGCATTATCTCCCAAAGTGGCGTGGGAATCGCAACAATTTATGTGCAATCACGACACCTTGCAACCACGACGCCATTATTTTGGAAATACTGTGCGACGCCGGGTACCGATGTGATTATATGGTAATACACACCGTAGTATGATTATTTCCACACGTGGCCACGTGAAACCGGCGCAATGCATTATCTCCTAGAATGACATGGGAATCGCAACACTTTCCGTGTAATGGTTGGCATACACTCATCCGCAATATCTTGCCTACCGCCATCTACATATTCCCGCTCACAATATTTTGGACGCGTCGGAAGCCGCGGTGCAGAATGAAATGTGATGCAACGACAAGTCGTTGACACGACATGTCGTGTGAACTACATAAAATGCATGCTAGCAGTCATGGCCGGCAGGATGCGCGAGCAGCGAGGAAGGGCTATTTCTTTCAGTGGCCGGCCGTCATGGACTGCCCTACTATATAGCCTTACCGCCCTCCAATAACACTTACATGGGCACGGTCGCCTACTTGATCGTTGGCACGCAATCTCGCCCCCATCCCCTTCCCCTTTTCGGAAACATCCACGTGCGCATGGGTGAACGTAGGCTAGAGCCCCGTGTTACGGGATTGCGAAATATAAACACTACGTGAACACGATTGGTCGTGTTTGCGCAAGTACGGTGGCATGGGAACGAGAAGGCAGCGGACACCCTATAGTCCAACATTCATGCTTCGTATAGTGCATGCCACCATAGGTACACCATATCCAAGTACATCCATAGCGCGCATAAATATTGGATATGCGGGCATTGGATATAGATGCGCATATTGTCAAAGTAAGGCGTGTCAATGCCACGTTGTGACAAATAGGGTAGGGTCATTGAATCGCCAGTAATACAGCACACGATCCAAAATCAATTCAAAATAGGGCTAAGGATGATGTATTTGTCACTTTTCTTTCAAGAATGGCAAATATCAACACTTTAATATAATCTATTCTATTCAGTTCTGTTGTAATCGTTTTCTATTCTAATTTCCTGACATGTATTCTAATATATTCGTGGGTCAGGGACCTAAAAAATGAGCGTTGCCTCCATCTTCATCATGTCTCGATGAGTCTTGCGCAGGGGTGTGGGCTGTACTACCGGTATGGGGTAGTCGTATGTATACCTGGAGTCGCTACTACTATACGCGAGAACGATTAGTCGCTACATTATATACATTGGCACGGATTCTATCGCGCCAATATGGGTACCAGTAAGGATTAAGTACAGTAAGTTCGCTAGCGCACAATATTAAGCACGGGTAAAGCCCATGTTAAAGAATAAGGGATAAAGATATATAGCCATTTCTTCTTCGTGTACTGCCTCAGAGAGTAATATTGTACACATGTATTGCATTCGTTCGTACCAGAGAAGTAGCATCCATGTTTGAATTGGAAATCCCATGATCCCAAGAGAAACGGAGCCGCTGAAGTCCACAGGACTTGTACATGTAGACGGTTTATCTTCGGGATTGGATCGACCCGCCCCGCCTAGCCAACCCACTCATATGTGGTCGGTCTCCACCCCGCCTCATCACGCCGCTCAGCTACATCAGGTTGTGCACATGAACCGCTGACTTGGAGGCTATGGCTGCGCGGGCTGAGTCGGGGCGGGGAGGGGCGACTCGCTAAGTTCCCGCCGTCAACAACCGTCGCCAGGGTATACGGTATACCTAGGCGACGGCCCCGCTCGACTAGGGCGATGAGGGGAAGGCCGCGGGTTGCGGCAGCTACGCATCCTCGGCCCCAGCGGGGTAGGGGGTGTGGGGCTGCCTTGGCATGATCGCCCCGCCGTGTTGTGCTTGTCGCCTCGTCGACGACGCGCCGCAGCCGGCGATGGTTGACGACGGGATGCGCACGGCGCGCCTGTGGGAAGTGCATTACGACATGTATTAGGTCGCTATTTCTCCCGCGGGAGAAACACTTCTCCAGCGGGAGAAATAGGCTTAATTTATATCTGCTCCCGATACCGAGGCCTCTCTCCCACGGGATAAGTGACGATTTCTCCGCCTTTTGGCCGTAGTTTCTCCGATATTCCATCGAACATGGGCAGAGACAAACCCAATAAGGGAGAAATACCGGTAATTCTACTTTCTCCTTATTATTTGAACATGGGCTTAACGGCTCACTTTTCTAAAACACGGAGAGAAGAAATACAAATAGCTCGCGCTGCGGGTTACGTGCCGCGTAGGCGTGTCCGATCCTCGTACGTTGTTGACAAACCACAGACACGCTAATTGAAAATACAAAACGTACCGTTATTTTCTCAGAGCGTGTCGGAATGGCTTGGAAACCGGGACACATACACTCGCCCCGCTTAGCGTGTCATTTTGACCGTGTCCACAAGCGCTTCCAAAAATAGATTAGTACTTTTTGGGTAGTAGTTGTCGGTGCCAGATGCGGCGCGCGCGCGCGTCGGGGACCCTTCATCCGCCTCGCGCGGCACCGTCTAGCTACCGGCCGTACGCCCGCATGAGGCCGCGAGTTCAGCGGTGCAGTCGTCGGCGGAGCGTAACCTTCGTTATCCCCCGCCCGCCTCCCCATCTGCTTGGCGTTCGTTGCGCGATTTTACCTTGACTCGCTCGCGAAGCGTGGGTGCGAGTGCTGGATCTGCCGGTCACGGCGCGGCTGATTGACTTGGTGGATGTGTCTTGATTGCTCGGACCTGTCGTAGGGCGTGATGCTACCCGGTGGCATCCCGACTCCCCTCCCTCCCCTTCGGCGCAGCAACGATGCGGCAGCGACCGTGGTCCATATCTGGCCGGAGTCGCCGCGCACCATCATCACCATGCCACCTACAATCCTTGCAACGGTACGTACACATTCGTCGTCTTATATATCGATAATCAAGAATCCGGCTACATTGATCAAGAATCCCGCTATCTCATTTTTTGGCAGCGTGTTCACAAATCTGCACCGGGAAACGCTACCGGGACACGCCAAGTCAGCAATGAAGCCATAGTCGGCAAGCCACCACATCGGCTACAATCGTCGTACATTCGCCGCTAATCTAGGAAAACCCCATATTCAACAAGCCGCTAGATCGTAGAGTCAATCTGAGACGTCGTAGATTCGACCTCCGAAGGTCCAATATTAGCGCAAATCTAGGACAAAACGGGTAATGGAAATTTACTTCGTCGTAGATTGGCATCGATGGCCTTTCATGCCCAGCCGGTAAGTATCACGGGCCTCCCGGCGGGTCTACCCGCGAGCCACACGTCGCGATTATTGCGCCCAATCCATCGCTCCGGCATTACCCGCGCCCGGCGGGTCCCGCCGCGCCTAATCAGTGCCGCGGCAAAATGATCACTTCCTCATCAACGATGCTCGTGGGTCGGCCAGCAACGCCGCGGCAGTGCGTGAGGCGTTGGCGGTGCTGCTATTTGCTAACTCAGCGATGCGGACCCCAATGTGAGCGGAAGGCGGAGGCTGCGTCGGGCTCGCAAAATGAGCGGACGGCATTCCTAGACCAACAACTCCCGGCTTCATAATGAGGTGGGCGCTCTCCTTGTCACATGCAAAGACCGGATCTTGTTCGGCCAGCTCGACGAAGCGCCATGCATGTGGACGGTGGCCATCCCCACTGCGCGGATGGACTTGACTCCGCGGGACGGCAAGAGCTACGGGAGGTCGATGCTGGGAACTTTTTTTTGCATGCTAGCCCATGTTTAGCCCTTGTGGAGCCCGTTCTGCCCTCGACGACACAACCCCGTCACTAGCGACCTCTATGGCGACGCGCTCATTTGCGGCACATGTAAACGCTCACTGGCGTGTAAGGAACGATAATGTTATTGCAAACGCCTTCCGCGATCATTGTGTTCACGATATGGGTATCGTTGTACGCCGCAAGGTGGATGACGTGTTCCAGTAGGCGGTAGTGCCTCTCGGCAACACCGTACCCATACGTGAACTCCATGACATTGTGCCGGACGCAAAGCTCTCCATTCTGGCGTTCGACGTCGTGACCGGGAGCTATGATCCCTAGAGCTTGGAGTCTATTCTGCCGGGGTTTAAGACAACGAGGTACGGGATCAAGTACACTTCGGTGCCCCGAGCCACGGCTGTGGACCGATTGGAGCGGTCCCTATTGGGCAACATGCAACGGGGGTTGGCAATGCGGGACGCGGCGTGGCACAACACGGAGCTGGGACAGAAGGGCCCACTCCGAGTCATACTGGACATGTCAAAGTACACGGGCAATCATGGTCTTCGGCACAATATATAGGTGATTGCTTGGGTGATGGGGTGAGCAAGGGGTGCGCCGCACTGTGCGCGCTGTCGCATGCTGCTTGGCCGTGGATTGAGGCACCCTCGTCTCATCGCGGGACACTCAATAATGCACCACCTACCCGGGCTCACCAGGAGGCCTTACTCGCAAGAGATTTCCTCGGGGTTCTGAGCTTGCTAGCGGCTCGAGAGCGTGCTCGCTGCCTCATCAGACGGCGCATAATTGTTCGGCCGGCATCCCGTTGCCGCCCCGCCCCGCTGCCGAAGCCGCCCAACGCGTCCGTGAATCACTCACTCGCCCTCACGTGCACGCGTGGACCGGACTCTTAACCGGGCGCGCATCCCTAAATTCCGCCTCCTGCGGGAAGCAGGCCGCTTTTAACCGGCTTGCTGTACTGGTCTATTAGGTCTATTAGTACTGCTTTTATTATTTGCGGTGGATTTGTTTCTGGCCTTTTTGTAATTCACACCATCAGGACAGGTACGCAACATCAGGCGGTGCGGTATCTATGGAAATACCTGTACCAAGCACATGGCAACATCCGCCAGTCGCAGCACGCAGCAGGGAGACAACCTCCGCTCTGTCGTCGCCGCGGGGACGTGAGCGCCAGCTGCACCACTGCATGTCGCAGGACTGCTGCAGGATCAGTCGATTACCACGTTGCAAGACTCGTTGGGTGGCTGTGCGTGCGTGGTGACGCATTAATCCGGGCGGGGACGGCGCAGCGGCAGTGGTCAACAGTGGTCGGCAGCTGTGGGAGAGTATCTACAGTGAAGATAACTAATGTAAATTCTCGCTACAAAAGAATCCTCTAAGTAATTTATCCTTTTTATTCGTCGGTACTCCGCCCTCGTCTGGCCAGGGCGGGATGGCGTCATGGTTACAGAGCCAGCTGCGCGCGGCGGAGGGGCTGCTGGAGGCAGTTGACCGCACCGCCAAGGTCACCAGCGAGCAGCACCCCATTCCGCTGCCCTCCGCGGGGGGCAAGCTGGGGGGCGGCTTGCGGCGCGAGGGCGGCGGTGGCTCCCGGGTGGGCGAGGGCGCGGACCCCACCGCGGCCGGCCTGCCCTCGGCGACGGAGCCGGCGGCAGCCGAGCCGGAAGCAGGTGAGAGGGCATCCCTTGCCCCGCCGAAACCTCGGATCTCTGCCCTACTGACGGCTGCCTGCTCGCCAGATAACCCTCCATCGCAAGCGGCCGCCTGCTTGCGGGAACCTCCGCCACTGGCATCAAACAGTCCAGCGGGGTGCCTTGGTATTTCACGACTTGATGTTACGGAGCTGTCGCCAACGCTATGTGGTCCACGGCGGGTGGCACTGCTTAATGGGCGCCGTCAAGGCGCTGCAAGGGTTCTTCTGTTGCCAGTCCTGTCCCAGGGGCGCGCGGGGGGGGGGGGGGGGGGGGGGGGGGGGGGTTCATTAGGCTCCCCCCCCCCCCCCCCCCCCCCCCCCTACCCCAACCGCTTCTGAGAGCTTGTGACCTCTCCGGCGCGCCTCTCTAACGGATCGGAAATGTTGTCCCTCCCCCCACTAACCCAGATCTCAAGCCTGCCCTGGGAAGAAAGGGGTCGGGATCCCTAGTAAGATCCGTGAAGGGGTCAGAGAAGAAAGTGCCAAAGGTACCCCCTCCCCCCTGGATGTCCTGCCGCCCAAGCAGGCTGACATGCAGACTTGCTGGCTTGCTTACTACAAACTGAGTGGATGCGGCTCGGTGCCGGCGCGCAGAGCGGTCCCAAGGGCGGCAGGCTGTCGCGCACCTCCTCCAACGGCAGCCGCTCTGGCTCCACGCCCAAAGCCAATGACAGCGCCAAGGAGCCGCCCCCGAAAGCCACTGTCTCGCCGTTCGAGACCGCAGCAGGCTGGGCGCAGGGCGCCCCGCCGCAGCCTCCTGCCAAGCCCGCACACAGGGCCTCCCGGGAAGAGCAGGCCAGCGCCACCCCACCAGCCGCAGCGCCCGTGACAGACCCCTGGCCGCAGTTGAGCAGCGCACCGGAGCCGTACTACTCAGCGAAGGTACCGGATCCAGCTGGTGACACGCCCGCGCCAGGCATGGGTGCAAGTGCGGGTGGTGGCGTGGGCGCAGCGGAGGTGCCGGCGCCGTCATCGGTGGACTTCCAGGACCACGAGCTGGAGCTGTCGGACACCACACTCCTGGACTTTTCGCAGCATGACCAGAGCTTGGGCAAGATGCCCCAGGCAGGGGAGGCGGCAGACTGCGCGCCTGCGCTGGCAACGGGCAGAGCGGCGGAGGTGGCGATGGAGGAGGAGGGGGGAGCGGTGCCCGGGGCGCAGTTGGAGATGCTTCGGGCTGGTGTGGAGCCGACGGAGGAGCGACCCAAGGTGGAGGTGCCGGGGCAACACGAGGTGGTGGCCGAGGTTGCAGAGGCGGAGGAGAAGCAGGAGGAGGAGGAGGAAGATGGCGACGACGATGGCGATGGCGATGAAACGGCAGAGGCGGAGGAGGGGGAGGAGGAGGAGGCGACGGCTGATGAGGAGGAGGCAGCTGGTGAGGGGTCGGCAGGCGAGGACCAGCTGGGCGCGTGGGCGCGCAGCAGAGCGCAGGGAAGGAGCGTGCCGCGCGGCGCAGCGGAGGGCGGGGACGCCCAGGCCGCCCGCGGTGGCAGCGGCGCCACGCTCGGGCTGCACCATGACCTGGAGGAGGCGCGCGAGCTGGCCAAGCTGTCGGCGGCGGTGGGCGCCTCGCGGTGGGTGGCCCTGCTGTGTGCGCTGGCGTAGTGGGAACAGCTGCAGAGCAGCATGCACGGGCTCGTCAGCAGTTTCTTGCAGCGCTGTGTCAGCCACTCGGTTTGTTTCAGCCTGTGTCAGCCCGAACAGCAACTGCCACCCGGCACGGACTCCCCTGTGTGAGAGTAGCTGCTGGCCGCAGCCGCACAGCACCATCGTTCCGCTCTGCTGGCTGGGCTGAGCCAGCGGGGGCGCGCGGGTGGCTGAGCGGCGGGGGTGCGGTGCCGCGCAGGGAGGTGCGCCTGCAGCGGGTGTGCGACAAGCTGCGCGCCCGCCTGGAAGAGCTCAAGGTGCGGCTGGCGGCAACTTCGCGCGGCTCAAATGCCCGGGGTTCATTCGTGTGCGTGTCCCGCGGGGGGGGGGGGGGGGGGGGGGGTGGGGGATACGGGATGGGTATCGTTTATGGATATTTCTCTATCTGCAACGGTTTAAATATATCAGAGATAAATTGTATACTTCCGATATATACATGAACAAATACATACAGACACATATAGATATCTACATCAAAGAAAGACAAATGTGCATAGACACATACCCGTACATGCATACACACGTCTATTGTGTGTGTGTGTGTGTGTGTGTGTGTGTGTGTGTGTGTGTGTGTGTGTTGGCGGGAGGGGGGGGGGCATGTAAAGGACATCCCGATATTCGAATTACGAAGATCAACGCATTGATCAAATCGCGTTTGAGCACCCGATGGTAGAACTTGGTTCAAAACCACCCGGTGTCGATTCATCTCAGGACTCGGAGGCCTCCAGTCCGATTCTTAGATCTGGCGTTGATCTGCGATCGATACGTAGTGCGGATCCGAACAAGAGGACGAGGGGGCCCGCGCCCTGCCCTGAGCTCGCGCCCGCGGTGCAGGAGGAGAACTCGCAGCTGGAGGAGCTGCTGGCGCAGGCGGACGCGCGCGCCAGCGGCGGCGCCGGGGAGGCGGAGAGCCTGCGCGCGGAGCTCAAGCAGCTCCGCGCGGCGCACGGCAAGGCGGAGAGGAGCCTGCAGGCGCAGCTGGCAGCACAGGTACCCGCATGCGCACCCGTGACTGTCTATGAGGATGCCACAGGTGTATGCTGCCCGTGCGCGGAAGTGCATGCGCACTGTGCAATAGTAACATGGCACTGTGTTGCGTTCTGTCGGCCCTCTCCCATCAACACCACAAAGTGAGGAGCTGTTTTGCTGCGTTGCAGACGTATATCTGTGTTGTTGTATTGTTTGTCGCATTCTCTCTCTCTCTCTCTCTCTCTCTCTCTCACACACACACACACACACACACAGGCATGCATGCATGCAAGCGTGCGTATATGTTGAAATTCCACTGCATTTACCCCATGTATGGTCTGTGTGGATCGCGGGTTCCGGCGCGGCACGCAGAGCACCGCGACCACGGACCTGCTCGCCCTGCCGGCGGTCAATTGTAGACCTCGAATACGGGACATCGCTACCGCGGCATTATGCTGAACGTTCCTGCAGGCAACAGGCCGCCCCGCTAAGAGGCCACATCCGAGACGTGTAGCCGGGCGTGCTTATCACCGGCGTGCCTGCGTCCGCGGATGGACGATAGAACAACCGGCTCTCTGAAGCCCCCGGGAAGCGGTCCGAACTCATTGGCTCAAGCCGCTGAGCTTCGGCATGTTTCGCAATGGCATGCTCGTCTATAGCCCCAACTGCTCTTGACGGCCGTCGCCTGGCGCCCGACAGGAGGCGGACCTGCGCGAGCGCAAGGCTGACGCGGAGAGGCACCGGGGCACGGTGAGGACTGCGCCCCGTCGTGCGACGGTGCTGAATGCAGCGACGTCGCCGATGCGCTGGTTGTGGGCCAGGGCCTGCTTGCTGACGCGGAGGCGCACGGGGCGTGTGGCGGGGGGGGCGCGCAGGCGGCGGCGCTGCAGCAGAAGCTGGACCAGCTGCAGGAGACGACGGAGGAGCTGCTGCGCGAGCGGCAGACGAGCGAGGGGCGCCTCGTGGCGGGTGAGGCCTTGGCGCTGCTGCTCATGTGCTGGGGCATCAGGGTTAGGTATTTAGGTTTTTGGATTTGGGATTTCAAGGGTTTAGAGGGTTTGATCATATACCCTTGTACCCGGGACCAGTGTACGATGCACCCATGCAATCCAGCAATTAGGATTTGAATGTCTGCCCTAAACCCTGAGCCACAGAGTGACAGCTCCGCACGGCGTCGTCGTTTATGGTGCATGCATTACATATTACTGAAAGGAATGAGGCCGCTGGATGCTGTAACCCAGGCCCAGGTTTGGGTTTGCATCCCGAGGGAAGGAACGCCTTGAATATGGTTCAGAACAGCCCATGAACACGGAGATCCGGCCCGGTGCTGCAAACCAAGTCATTGCTTTATCAGGGGCTTGTGGACCCCAGTACATGACTCCGTATGCGATGATACTTTATGGAGAAAAAAATGGCCATTACAGCAGCCACAAGAATGATGCGTGTTTTGCAAGACGGATAAATGTCCAGTCAATTGTGCGGCGCGTACTTTGCGCATGTGTGTTTACATAGTATCGAAATGCCAATAATGACGAGTCGAAACTTGAAAAGGGGAGGAAGGATGTGGTTGTGCTGGGAGCGCTGACTGATGCCGATGACGCCTGTGCCCTTGCGGTGGCATCCCGCAGCGCTGCGGGACCAGGTGGCGGAGGCGGAGCACCGGCTGGACGAGGAGCGCGCGGCGCACGCGCTCACGCGCAAGGCGGCCGCCAGCCGCCACGAGCAGCTGGAGGCGGACCTCAGCGAGAGCGCCAGCGACATCTCCGGCCTGCACCGCTCCCTGGAGGAGCGCAGCGGCAAGATTGCGGGTGCGTGCGGCAGTATCTTGCCCGGCGGTAGTGCGGGGCACACAATCCCCCCCCCCCCCCCCCCCCCCCGGTGACACCCTGACTTTGGGTGTGAAGTATTTTCTATTTTACTACCGCCCGTCGTAGTAATTTAAACATATACCGTAACCACGCTTTAGGTTCCAACATCGTCTTCGAGCCCCCCCCCCCCCCCCCCCCCTTTCCCCCTACAGGAAGACAGAAAAACCGTATTTGTCTTTCATGTAGTATAAAAATTACACCGTGAATGACACCCGTACCCTGTCGCTCGATGCCACAGGAAATCTCACTAGTGCGAGTCCGCCTGTGGTTAGCTATGAGTACCAGTATATGTATGGCTGGCGGGTACTGCGCGACTGCGCCAGGGTACTACATGCTCAAACTACTCGTAGCAGCGGAATAAGATAACGCTGCAGACTATACACGCCGGACACGCCGTCCTTACAATACACGAGGTATTATATCTACACAAACGCACCTTGAAATTCACTGGTATTTTAAGCGTCAACCTCCCCTACCTAGTGTAGTGTGTTATGGGTAACCTGTACAACGGGCAACCTGTACATAGCCGTCCCTACCCGCTCTGGTCTAAAGTACCGGCCCGCCGCCTCCCGGCAGAGCTGGAGAGCCACGTGGTGATGCTGGAGGAGGAGCACGAGCAGACGGCGGCCAAGCTGCGGCGGGCGGAGGAGACCGCCAGCCGCGAGAAGGCGCGCGCGGAGGCCAACAGCAACGACGCCCTGGAGGCGCAGGTCCGCCGCTGCCTGACGCACTGCCTCGTTTGAGAGGGGCGCCATAGCGGGGATTTGGGCGGGGGGAGGAGAAGGGGGGGTCTCCTATGACTTTCCTGCGTTGGATGGCGTCTTGGCGGTCATTTACATACCCATGCGGCAGTGATGATGTCTAAACGTGCACGAATAAACAGACACGGCATTTCAAGTGTGGAGAAGTGCATGCATACATGTGTCGGTCGGTTGGTACTCAGTCACACTTATGCCCCCCCCCCCCCCCCCCCCCCCCCCCACACCCTTGGCTTCCCATACCTGACGAAACTTGTGTGTTCGGTTTTTCCAGCCAGTTTCGTTTTTAGTTTTCATGCTTCAATGTCACGTGTGTCATTGCCAATCATCACACCTACAATTTAATGTCAGCTTACATGCGGCTATGCGAGTCAGCGACAGTCTTGTCAATATGCATGTGAGAACGATGTACTTTAGCGCTGTTAGATGTTATTATTTACGCTTATTATATATGTATACTATCATAAATCCCAAAAATGTATAATGTGTATATCCCTATTATCTCCACCATAATGGTGATATATAGCTCATATTTTAATGTGCTTCCTTATTTCATATACATCGCATAATTTTCTATACACAAATATTTAGATTAACATTACATATCGTAATAGTGTAGCTCGGGTATTTAACAGTGGAAAGAGTATGCATCTAGCCCCACACACATATGTCTTTGTGGTTTTTGGATGCTTTCAATGAATGTGTATTCCTCCTCCCCTGATCCTGTTTGCAGGTGGAGGCGTGGAAGGAGGAGGCGGAGAAGGGGCGGAAAAATGCCCTGGATCTCGAGGGAGAGAAGTCCGAGCTGCAGGCGGACAACTCGCGCCTCGCGCGGCAAGTCGAGGCGAGTCGGCAGCGCTTTGCCTCGCTTGGACAGCGCCCGGGCTGCACGTATGCGTGTGTTTGTATCCGCGCATGCTGACGCAGCCATGCCCGCCTGGCCCCGTTGCCCTGCGCAGGAGCTGGAGGCCCTGGTGCGGGATGCGCGCGGCGCGGCCGACAGCGACCTGGCGCGCCGGCACAAGGAGGTCACGGAGCTGCTGTACCTGAAGCAGACGCAGCTGGAGAAGATGGCGGCCGAGAAAGCGGCGCAGCAGTTATCGCTGGAGCGCGAGGTGCGACCAGATTAGCCCCCCCCCCCCCCCCCCCCCCTCTTCCCCCCCTCCATTGACATTGTACATGGGTTTGCACGTATATTGAATTGTTTTGCACCATTGAATCAGAGAGTCTGCGCTATGATCGCGGTTATTATTCCCATAGTTATTCCTGGCATGCGTGTATGTATACATAGACGGGTGCCGACGCGGTAGTAGTTGAAACACGGCGAATAGTAAGAACTCGCCCTGCCTGCCAAAGGTCAAATATAAACAAAAAACTATAGCGGGACTAGAGCAAATGTTCCAATAGGTTGAATGCGCATGTGCAAGCCGGATTTGAGGCTTGTGATATGGGTTCTCATAGATGCGTCGGCACCCGTAACTATATACTTGTGGGTTTTTCCCTCTGCGCAAGCGTTCGCCCATTTGGATCCGACTTCCTATTTGGAGTGCATTAAGTTCCGCGCAACCGCAGTCAAGTTCAGTCTCACACTTATGCGGGGAGCCGACTGGAAGCATGCCAATGTTGGGACAACTTTACCTTAAAGCCCGGCTTGTTGCACCTTCCGTCAACTCGTCTCAGCATCGGATTGTGTTCCAGTCAGGACACCTGCATGTGACACGCTCCTTTACGGTATTCAGCTGAACATTACTTTCATTGGCATGCTGCGTTGAGGTCTCAAGCCGGATTCCAGATGATCTGGGATAGTTTTACGCGGCCGCCAAAGGTTCTGTAAATTATGACGGGCACTTTCCTCACCAACCCAAGCCGTCTGAATTGAGTCGTATAATTTGATTACGAATGATTGATAATACAGAAGATTGCGGATAAGGATTTATACCTTGATTGCGGTGTGCCGCCTCTCATCTCCCAGCTTGGTTCCTTCTTTACCATGTGAAGGAGACTAATCGGTTGCGTGGTGCAAACGGAGTGTAGGTGGCTGGGCTGCGGGAGGAGCTCGACCGGGCGCGCCGGCAAGCCAGCACGGTGCGCGACCCGATGGAGACGTACGGGTCGGCGGAGCTGATGCCGATGGACTCCATCGGCGCGTACTACACGCGGCTGGCCAACGACGAGCGGCTGGGAGGCGCCGTGAAAGCGTTTGCCAAGGCGATTTCCTGGGCCCACGCCACACCCCAATGTCGACGGGCAATGCTCCAAGCTGCGCTTGATTCGCTTTCAGCAGGCATCGAGACGTGTATCGGAACCACAAGTGGGGTTTGATATGTGACATCGCTTTGACCCCCTCACGAGAAACATACCTACATGTATCTGGAATATATCAGAATGCGTCACACATGCAGCACAGAAATGTTGCTACTTTAATAATGGTGCAAACATTTCATTATTTGGCGATCCACAACCCCCATTTAACTCTACTGTATGTGATTGATGCCCCCCCCCTTTCCTTGCTGGACAGGCGGTGGACGTGACGGCTGCCAATGCGATGCGGTTGATGCGGGAGTACCCCCTCGCGCGCGTCATCTTCTTCATCTACTCCATCTGCATCCACCTCTTCGTGTACGTCCTCATCCAGCGCCTCCAGAGCAAGATCCTGCTGGGCGAGGAGGGGCTTCCCGACCCGGATGGCCCGCAGCAGATGATGCCGTGAGTGGGGCTGCTCGCCGTGTGCCCTGGGTCTGCGCCCATGCTGGAGCGTTACGGAGGTCATGGCGCACATGCGCACGACCCTTGCTGCGCTGGCATGTCGCCGCGAAAGCGGCTGCTCAGCAAGGCGTCATCCTCGGCCGGATCGCACGCATGCCAACAAAACTCGGCAGCAGCGGCTCAGTGCAGCTAGCGAACAACAGCCGCTGCACTCGCCATATCAATAGCAGTAGTACTCTTAAACAGGATGTATCCACGCAGATGTTGCGTCTCTGCCTTGTGCATCGCGGGTGACATGTACGACTGCACCGCCCCGTGTGCAGAATGTCACCCAAAATTAAGAACATATTGTGCCAGCTATTCAGGTCTTCATGACTGATCTACACCCGCTACAGCTATTTTTCTTCGAATCATTTTTGATTTGTTTGCAATATGATAAATCTTATTCCTTACACATCATCATCTTCGGACGAGGCCGCGCCGCGCCGGGTGTCGATGACTCGTTGCTCACGGAGGTTTTCGTCCACCTGTCCGTCGTTCCGCCAGCAGCGCAACAAAGGTACACGGCAGATGAGGTGCCCTCCCCCAGAGGGACTAGCCCCCGACGACTTCAAGAGAGCCCTTGGGCACGCAGCTATTGTCGTTGACGACTTGTGCAACGACGTCAGGTATGCCATGAAACCGGCGACTCGAGCATGACAGCACGGCTGCCGACTAGATGCAATAAGGCCAATATAGCGATGTCTGTTTAAGCTGCACGCGCACACATCATGGCGACCCCATATATTACATAACTAATAGCACGACGGCAGCACGCGCCCCACCGTGGCTTCGTTCCGGCGATCGACAAATTCAAAAAGGGACATACGCAGTCACCGTCTGTTCGTCGTTCGACACCCACAAGTGCAGACCTGTCGGGTTTTGGTTGGCACTGCTACCGTGTCAGACAGAAGTATCCAGGAGGTCCCCCCCCCCTCCCCCTCCCTTCTTCGGCCCCTACACACACACACTCGCACATATACATGCCACCACAATCACGGATTCTCGAAACTGGCAGGGTGCTGAAACTATTATGAATTTATTTGAACGAATGCCACTGTCTCATGTTCTCTCATACCCGGGCTGCTACTTTTGCTGCCGCCTCTTTTGTGCCATTATACTTGGGGTACTCCCACAGGAGCCGCGTCTTGGCTGTACGGGCTCCCGGCGTGCGGACAGGATCCCGGCGTGTCTTCCGCGCGTATGGCCGACCCCCCTGCACCGCCCGCCCCCAACAGCAGCCCCGCCGGTGGCGATGACGCCACGCCCACAGCCGCAGCTGCTCCCGCCAGCCTGCGGGTGCTTCTGGGGCTGCAGGGCGCGAACAAGGTGTGGCACTATCGCGGGAGCGACGCCACGGCGCCGCGTCGGTCGGTAATCTTCTTCGTGGGAGATCAGCTGGAGGGGCGGGACGTCTCGGCCGAGGTGCACGCGGCGCAGGTGGGTGGCGCTACCGTGCCGTCGATGCAGCCACGTCCATGTAGGGATGCGAGGTGAAAACGAATGTATAAATGCGGCCCGCTGAATGTCTGTCACTGCAGGAGCCCAGAGTCCAGGCGGCGGCCATGGCGAGCAAGTGGCCCGGTTGGGACGTGCTGGTAGTGATGCCCAGCCGGCTGGAAGCGGGCTGCGGTTGCTTTGACCATTTTCTCACGAAGACCACTCGCACAGGGGAGCCCCTCGGCTACCAGGTAAGCCCCCCTTGCTGACCCCTGATGAACATGTGACGCCCCAGAGCCTCCCCTAAGCTGCGGCAATGCCACCGGGATCCGGGACAGGGGCACACGCTGAAGGCGGCGGGCCAGCTGTGGAGCCTGCTGGGTGCAGCAGGCTGCCTTGCGGAGGATTGGCGGGAGCAGGCATCGTGGCAGGGCGGGAACCGGGCGCCGCCCACCTTCCCGGAGATCATCCTGGTGGGCTTCTCAAAGGTGGTTCCGCCTGCTCCACTACTGCCCCGGCCGCTGTCATCGGACACAGCCAAACCAAGGGAGGAAGGGGGGAGGGGGGGGGGTTAGAATAACAGTTGAGTCGGCGCTATTTCTCAAAGTCATCGTGTCCTTCCCGCCTTTAGGCCCTCACCTCACTGAGTCACTCAAAGTAATGTATTACGAGCCCAGGGGACCGGGCATCCGGGTCTTTATTTACGTAGGGGCCGTCCTCCATGCCGCCAGGGAGGTGTCGTGCTCAACCAGGTGCTCACGGAGCTGGCGCATGCCTTCTCGCCAGAGGACACCAGCGCCGCCCCGGGGGCCGTGCAGGGGGTCGACTGGGTCCACCCGCAACGCAACGGCAAGCCGCCGAAACGCGCGCAGCAGGGAGCCCCAGGGCCTGCGCGAGGCAGGGCTGTGCGGGGGGCGGCCGGTGGTCGAGCCGCCGCCGGAGCCGGCCTGCCCCGCGGCGCTGTTCCGGACCTTCCTGGCGTCCATCCGCGAGTTTCACTTCTGCGATGCGGGGCTGCACTGCCGGGGCGCCTTCATGACCGACCCCCGCGTGGCGGCGCAGCTGCCGGCTGCCCGGGCCGCCGGCTGCGCCCCCAGAGTTGTCATCCATGGCTCCCCGCGACAGCTGGAGGACCCGACACGACCCTGGATGAGGGCGGAGGTGAGGCGGCCCCCTGGCTGTGGCGCTCAGCCAACCACAGCACTTTGTCTATTCCAACCAGCAATGCATCCATCTGCCGGGAGCGGGTTCAAAGCGGTAATTGAATAATGATACCAACGGTTGGCTGGCGAAAAGCATCCCTTGCTGCCGTCTTCTGCGCGCCGAGCCGTTGCAGCCACTCGGAGCCAACTCGCATGTCATCTTCCCGAACCTATAGGAGGTGGGGCGGGGGCATCTCCCACCCCTCACCGCACCCCCCGCGCCCCTGTCGTGCAGTAGCATGGCTGATCCAATGAGTTGAGATGAAGGGGCATGGTGGTCCTCGGGGCAGTGGCCTCGCCCTTTCCTTGCTGAGCGCCCGCAATGACCGCATCTGGGCGCGTCCCCGCACAGGCGGAAAGCTGCATCAAGCTCCTGAGCGATGCCGGCGTAGATGCAAAGGCACGCACCCGCCCAGGCCCTCACCGCGACCAGTGGGGCCCCCGCTGTTTGACGACCTCTGGCTCTAACATGCCCCGTTTGGCCTTGTCCCTGTCTGTACGCCCGTGTGGAGCAGCTGGAGCGCTACTTTGTCGGGGAGGCGCTGAGCTTGGAGATGCACTTCCGCACCATTCGCAGCCATGAGAGCGGGCGTGCATGCTGCGCAATAAGGCTGTGATTCTGCCTGCTGCAGTGTCTTGTTCCTGTGGCTGTCCATATGGCCGCCAATGCAGGGTGTGAAAACCTGGCGATATATGCAATCATGCCATATGTTGATGGATATCCCACGCCAAGCCGGGCCATGGCCTGGGTTGTAGCGCGTGCATGTCCTTTGTGCCTCTCACAATCCACACACACACACACACACACACATATACACAAGGCGGACACATCCACGCTATTGCGCCTCTGAGCCGGGCCAGCTAGCCATTAGTATGCGCTACCGGACTTGCCGGTGGTGTTAAACGTGTTCGGGCGCCGGCGCGGTACTCTGCGAACAGTGCAATTACGAACGTGCAGTGCCTGCGAGATGGCATTTTCAGACTGTCAATAGCGAATGTGCCCACAGGGTGCACGCAAGCCGACTTAGTGCGCCTTACCATTAGGGTTCTTATAGGTGTGAGGGGAAATAATCCGTGTTGACCCAGACAGTGGCATAGTGGCCAGCAAGGGTATATGGACAGCCCAGGCAATGGCCCTCATGATCTTACGAGACATGCACGTAGAAAAGAAATGAAGAGCTTCGGGTAGGCCACTCGACGAGACCAAAGGCAGGCGGGCCGTGAGTCAGGCTGTAAGCAAGGCGGCATGATTTTCCCAGCAGAGGGATAATGCGTTACGAACCTTCGGGTGTGAGAGGCGTCCAGGCATGCGTGGCGTGACCACGATGGCAGCGAGGACACTGGCGTTACCGGTGGCATCGAGCTGATGTTCCACAGCGGTATAGTTCTGAGGGCGGTTTGGGTATTTACATATTCTGGGGTTCAACGGTCGCTCGACAACTGCAGCCTGCAAGGACGCCATCGTCACGCCCGGGTTTTGAGCATATACATGTGCTTCTGTCGCTTCAGCGTCGTTGGCTTGAGTCATGCTACCAAGCAGTGGCTTCGTCTGGGCCGGCGAAATGTGGCGTCTCTCACGGGTAGCCGTCCCAGGCAGGTAGCGGTGATACTAAATATCTAATTTCTAACATCTAATATCGTAAATACTCGTATATACCATGTTTCAGCGTAGCTCAGCCGCGCTGGCACTATTAGTCATCGTCACGTTCGGGTTACCAATCAGTCATTCTGTCATGTCGTTCTCCGTTCCCGTTGAAGCCGAGACCATGGTGGGTGGGCAACCTTAGTCGTCTGGCGCCAGTGAAGGGCGCAGAAGCCGACGCAGGAAAGTGGAAAGGCACGCTTCGGGGTACCTTCAGGGGAGTCTCATCGGGTAGCA
Source organism: Tetraselmis striata (assembly GCA_006384855.1). NCBI lineage: Eukaryota > Viridiplantae > Chlorophyta > Chlorodendrophyceae > Chlorodendrales > Chlorodendraceae > Tetraselmis > Tetraselmis striata. The sequence goes on along the minus strand of VCJN01000296.1, from coordinate 31,069 downwards.
TCGATCGGGGGAGGGCCGGCGGAAAGTAGGGGGATATAACCCTAAAAATAATGGCTGCCAAGCGTGTTTGCCTTCGGGCCAACACCAGGCGTGTTTCCGGGCCAATTCGACGCTCCCATCAATAGCGACCGTCCTCGGAGACAGGCAACAGATCGCGCGACGGCGTGCGAACGAAACTGTCGATCTCGTCCTCGTCCATGGAACACAGCAGCTCCAGCGCGGCGCTGGACCCGTGCTGCACGTGCTCCTGCCCGAGCTTCCCCGGGCACGTGCCGCGGCGGTGGTCGCCAAGGCTGACGCGGTGCAGCTCCTGCATGGCCAAACAGCTGTTGCGCTGCGTGCCGTCGCTATTGAGGCGCTGCATGTTCTGGCAGCTGCGCGAGCGCCGGCTGTCCGGCTGAAACTCGTCCTCGTCGGCGCGGTCGGTTGCGGGGGGACCGCTGTCTCGGCTGTTCACCCGCATCAGCTTCCGCCCGCTGCCGGTCGGCGAGCGCCACGAGCCACCGGGCGACGGCAGATCCCAGCTGCCGCTGGACATGGAGGAGCGCGCTGAGCAGCTCGTTTCGTCTCCGCAGGTACTGTTGGGGAAGGACGCCGGCACGTCGGTCGGTAGCGAGAAAGCGGGCGCGGCAGGCCGTGAGAAGCTACTCGTACTCGGTGGCGGCTTGATGCCGCAACCACCGATCGCCGGGGACGAGCCGCTGTACCCCGAAACCCCAAACGGGCTGGAGAAGTTGCCTGGTACGCACTGCTGGGGAAGCCCCAAACTCAGGCGAGCAGGCATCTCCATGGCGGAGCGGCAGATGGCAAGACCGGATCGGACTGGTGGAAGCTGGGGGTGCGTAGTAGACGGAGAACCTGCCGGTCGTTTTGCTCTACGGTGGGTGAGGTGATGATTCTGCTTTTTGCTGCAGCTGGGCCACTGCTGATGCTGCTCTCGAGTATTCCTAATCCTTTATCGCTCTACTATACAGGCGATTTGTACAGGCGGTATACAGTCCCAGTAAACCGCCCGTATCTCCATGTGTGTACGAGTCTCTTCACCAGTATCGATGCGCCTACTGCGCCACTGCTTCGTCCAATATCCGGACAGCGGTACGGGTACCTGTACAGGTAAATTATATACCTTGTACTGCTGCTGGTGGCGTTTTGTGATCATCCACGTGACAGGCGCCACTACCCGTACGGCTGAGCGCGGCCGCCGATGCCACTGAGTACCTGTAGGACAGTGACAGGGATACATAATCCTTCATGGTATGGGATACCTAATCCTTAGTAGCGGCTCAGCTTCTGCGCACAGTTGGCGAATAACATAACAAAACCAGCAGGGGAATAACAATGCCCCTGATAATACTGGTACACAAGCTGGAAAGTACTGCAAGTACTTAAGGTAATACTCAAAACCAACATGATTATTCTAGAAGATTGACAATTATATATTTGCTGTGCACGAGGCAGGAGCCCCGTGCCTGTGCCCAGGCCAGAATAAGGCCACTTACGCAATTACTGAGTTCCTTGGTATTTTGGTACGTGAGGCCGGAAAATACCAAAATACTCATACTCCCTGGCCTGACGGCATTGGCGGCACAGTATTTTAGTATTTCTTGCTGCTTGTAGAGGGCGACCATATCAGCGACTCCTCCTCGTCGCGCCTCGCGCCTCGCTGATTAACTTCGTTTGCAGCACGGGCATACAAATCGCCTTCACCGTCGTCATCTCCCGCCCGAGGCGTGCGCCTTCCCCCGTCTTGACCTGGCTGTTGTCGTCCTCGGGGTCTTGCTCGAGATCAGGAGGCGCCTGAGCTGGCGAGGGGGAGCTCCATCCCTTTTTCCGTAGGTGGCGGTCGGTGCGGAGCGCGTAACAAGCGCAGCACCACCGCCATCTCCGCCCGCCTCGTTTCCACGGGCGGGGACTCGCCCATCCTTCTCACTGTCGTCGGAAAGCGGGAAGGTGTCAATCACGGGGGGTGGCAGGCGGCATGCTGACATTTGGGGAGGAGATCTCGTAGCAGCCGCAGCCCGCTTGGTGGTGATTCTGCAGGCCCGCGCGCCGGCAGGTCGGGGTCCGAACCAGAAGTAAAGCACTTATATACAGTGGGCCAAAATACTAAAATACTCCCTCAGGTGGCGCCGAGGGAGTATTTCAGATTAGACAGAGTGCAAGTCACGTTGCCAGAAGCGTCTTGTCTTACAAGCCCCTCGCCACACCAAAACAAGATGGGTGGGACGAGTGGGTGCGTGAAGCGCAACAGCAAAATGAGCGCTATGGTCTGGACAGTTGGCTAAGTAGTAGCTGCAGGTAGGCAGGGAAACATGTCGGGAGCTGGTGCGGTCGCGAGTCCGCTGCTCACTGTCCCGTCCTGGAAGATTCTAGACAGTGCCGATGACTGGCTACTGTGCTATATTTTCCAGGTGGTAATCGTTTGACCGCACAACTCGGTCCATCGTCTGACTAAACTCAGTTAGATATTTAACAACAATTAGACAGAGCGCGAGTCACGATGCCAGGAAAAAAAACCGGAAGGCCACAGTTACCGGTGAAAACCAGGCACTGTGAAAGATTAGCAGCGTTTCAAAGTTGAGTCTGGTTTTGCCAAAAAGGTCGCGCAGGCAGTTTTACACGGTCAAGAGCCGAAATTGGCAGGATGGTTTAGCAAAAGCGTGGAGGGAAAACGGAGTCAGGGGGGGCGCTGCGTGGAACGAAGCGAAAACTGGAAGATGGCAGGCTCAGCTGTTCTGGCTGATTTTATGTCTACTCGTGCTGCACCCAAAAAGGGCGCAACAACAGATGCCTAGTTCCCGTACCACTGAGCAGCACTTGTAGCTAAAAATCGGTTAGGGCAAGGAGGGAAACCCCATAAACTAGTTTAGATCATTTCAAAGTTGAGTCTGGTTTTGCCAGTCTTGAGCGAACGGAGAGAGCGGTGGATTGACGGAGAAGAGGTAGCGCCAAGTCATGAAGGAGGCACTGGGAAGGCCACCGTTGCGGAGTCCTGTTGGACTTGGAAGTGGCGGAGGGGGGCGATGTATCCAAAGAAGAACCATGCGCCAGGTGAAGGAAGAACGTTGGGGTCGATGTAGTCCAGAACGACGTCAGAGTTAGTGGCCCAACCGCCTGGGTAGCGAATGTGGGACAATGGCACTCCGATGGCGTTTGCTGCAGAAGCTGCGCCCTTGCGAAGACTGTGTGAAGTCCAGGAAGTGCCAGCAGGGGGGGCAGCGTTGACCAGACTAATGGCTGCAGACAGCCAGTCTGACATTGTAGCCGCAGTCCAAGGTTTTGACTGCTCGGCCGCAGTGACAGCCCAGAAGTTTGATGTAGCCAAGCCAACAGTAGCCAGGGGGACAGATTGGACGTTGTCGATGAAGTGGTGCAAGAGACGTGCCCCTCGAGGGTGCTCGGACACCGGAAGGAGAAATACGCGCAGGTCGTCGGGTCCCCGTCGGCTAGCGCGACCCTTCTTGCGGTACACTTGCAGGGTGATGTTGTAGTCGTCGACATGCACGTCTCGCACTCGACAGGACACGCCTGTAAGGCCCCTGGCAAAGAACATAAAGTTGACAACCGAGGCCAGGAGGGCCCGGAAGTTGTGGTGGTACTCTGGGCAGGGAGCAGACACAATCAGCTCGGCCTTTGTGACGAAGCGGTAAGCCACATCCGCAGGCAGAGGGACACGCAAAGGGGCAGCGTCCAGCCGGCGCTGACGCAGCATCAGCCCACGCCTTGCTGAAGTTAAGTGCAGGCTGTCTTTGGCGATTGGGTCGAGGTTGTGCAGCTCGAAGAACGTGTTGATCGCAGACAGGTAAGGTTGCAGTGACTTAGCGGCGATGTGCCCCCGCTCGCCGATCCAGGCAACGTACCGAACGACAGTCGCAGTAGTCGCCTCCAGCGGGCTGATGTTCTCGGAGTCGTGGCAGAACTCCGCGAACTGAGACAACCGGCCGGCATAGCTCTTGAGTGTCTGAGCGCTGAGGGAGCTGGAGAGTAGGTCGAGCGTCCGCTGGCCCATCTCGTCTGAGCCGAACGCGTCCTGCAGTCGAGCTCGCAATGAAGCAGCCCAGGGAGCGACAACTTCGGGCTCGTCAATTACGTAAGTGCGTCGTTTTACTGACAGAGTTCCACCGGTACGACTACTGTTCGCAAAGTACTCGGCAGCAGCAGTTAGGTTCCCGGCGGTTGGCCGGTAGCTGCTGGACGGGTTTGCAGTAGCATCGGTACGGGTTTGCGGGGCTAGGTTCAGGTAAGAGGGCCGCCCTGCGCGCCCTTCGCGCTCGTAGCGCCTGTCTCGCGCGTAACGTACCCGCGCGAAACTTGGTCGTTGCGAACCAGTTGTAACACGTAGTGTAACAACCGACGGACGCAGTGGTGGAATGGTACGGGAGGCGGTTAGTTGAGCCGCCATGTGCAGGTGTGCGGATGGTTGAGCCGCACTCAGCTGTAGCTGTGAGAAGCACCGCACCGAGGAAGGTCTAAAGGAAGTCTGTAGGGTGGGGGGGTCAGGCCCTTACAGGGGGGCTCATCTCGCCGTTGAGCTGCAAGGGTGCGTATTGCGGCGGTCACCGAAAGGTGGCCTCGCAAAGCTGCAGCAGCTCCGACGAAAGGCGCCCCACACCGTCAATCGTGCTCACCTTCGCGGCCACGCCCACGTCCACCACCGCGTCCTCGCCCACGCCCGCGACCGGCAGCTGCAGCCACCACTCGAGGAGTAGCGGTTGCTTTCGCGCTGCTGGCAACGGTCGCCTCGAAGACACGGCGCTCGTAGTCCCGCATGAGGTCCCCAAAGATCGCGGAACCCAGATGCTCCGAAGCAGGCTGAAAATGCTGGGCTCGCAGCACATCCAGAACACCTTGGTCACCGTGCACACGCTTGATCTCATTTAGCCTCCGCAGGAAGGCCAAACGAAACCGAAACGCCTTGTCAATGGCTTCGGCGTGGTTCCGAGCTCTCGCGAGGTAGGGGGTGAAGTCCTGGTTGGTGGCAGGGACGTAGGGCAGTAGCTCGTCGAGAGCCACGAAAAGCGCGGCCATGTGGGCCCCGAAACACGACATCCACAAATACTCCTCCTGGGCCGGCAGACGCCGGTCATCCTGCTTGAGGTACTCGTTCGTTAGGTCGGTGCTCAAGGGAAAGAGTCCAGGCACTCGGCTGACCGGTCGAACGGCCTCATAACCAGACTCTGCTCTCTGCAGTAATTCTGGCACCGCGAGGTAGTCATCCTCGGCACTCACGGATTTTGCTCCGACACGACCGCTCTGGGCTAGCTCTAGCAAGGCGGGGCGCTCTGCGGCTCCCCCGCTGCCTGTCGGCTGTCCCGCGATGCGCTGCCCGGAGCGAGAGCCATGTGCCCCTTCTCCATAAACAACACGCTCACGAGCCGTCAATTGAGCTACAGCCGTAGCCAATGCACGCACATCTGCTTGCAACGACTTGAGCGTCGGCTCAACGACGGGTTCTTCTCCATCTGACATAGTAACGCACGGACGTACGGACGAGAATATCACACTCGGATGGCGAGCCGGGTGTGGTCTTGAACAACCTGGGGTGACCTTGCTCGCAACTGGTTACGAGACAGTTTTTACATCGCTGCGTGGAACGCAGCGAAAACTGGAAGATGGCAGGCTCAGCTGTTCTGGCTGCTTTTATGTCTACTCGTGCTGCACCCAAAAAGGGCGCAACAACAGATGCCTAGTTCCCGTACCACTGAGCAGCACTTGTAGCTAAAAATCGGTTAGGGCAAGGAGGGAAACCCCATAAACTAGTTTAGATCAGAACGCTGCGGTGCCGGGAAGCCGAAGAAGTAGCGGGCTCTTGCGGAGTCCAGGATGCCTGGCACGATGTAATTGAGCACCACGCCGCTGCCCACTGCCCAACCGCCAAGCCAGCGAACTATAGGCATAGGGACGCCCGTGGCCGAGGCCGTTGACGCGCCCCGCCACTGCGAAGGCTGTGCGACGACCAGCAGAAACCACCAGCCGGGGTAGCGTCAACAACCAATAAGGCAGCGGCAGTAACCCATTCGGAAGCAGTAGCCGCGGTCCACGTGCCGGGTCATCATCAAAGAGCTGCCAAAAACGAGTAGCACCGGGTAGCACGTGATCGAGGCAGGTGACGAAGAACTCCAATAAAAGCTCCGCGATTTCGGGGTGCGCCTCGCGGGAAATTTGTAGCACCGGACGAGGCTCACCGGAAGGCTTGCCCTTAAGTACTCGACGGTACAGCGTAATGCTGCGGGAATCAACCGCCAAATCGTGCACGCCGCACCCAGTACTAGTGCCCGCGCGGTGTGCGTGACTAAAAAGGAAATTGACCGCGGTAACGAGCAGGGCACGAAATGTGGGGAGGTCGCATGCGGTGGACTTGTTAGAAAGCAGCCGCTGCGCACTCCGAACACATGCGAGGGCGACGTCCGCAGGCAAAGGCACCCGGTAGTTCGGGGTGTCCAGCATTTGCTGAGCAAGCTCCCAACAGCGCATCGCCTGGGTGACGAAAGGCCCTTGAAGCTCTTGGTGAAAAAGGCGTTGATCGCTGAAAGGTAGGGACCAAATAAAGGCACCAGCCTTGTTGCGGCCACGTGCCGCAACCCAAGAGATGTACCAAATGATGAGCGGCGGATCCGCCGTGTCCGGCAGCCTCCCATTTTGCGAGGCAGAACTCGCAGAACATGTTTAATTCAGACCCGTATGATTGCTTGCACGGTACGTTCCGCGCGCGAAGATATCAAGAAATTCGCGGCACGGTGGCCAACCTCGTCGTCGCCGAGCAATTGCAGTAGCCCAGGTCTCATAATCGCTGCCCGTGGTGCAGACGGTACGTTCGATTTCAACCCGCCGTACCGCACAGTCGGGTGTCGTCTGCTGCGAGCATCCGCACGGGAGACATGAAAAGCGTCCGCGGAAACGTCCAAGGTAGCAGCAGCAGTACTTAACGCCCGGTAACCGGCGCGTCGCGACCGGTAGAAGAAGGACGGAAGGGAAGGCGGAAGAGCATCACGCTCCAGGGCGGTGGCCCAGGAAAGAGCAGCCCGGGAAGAACATATCGCGGGAAGGAGGGTAGTGCAGTACCCCGGTAGCCATCTCGTGTAGCTGCTGGAGCCAAGGGCGGCCGTGCCATGCCGGGGCGACCACGGTCTCCGCGCTGCCTGATAGCTGCAGTTTTAGCACCAGATCGTCCAGCAGCTGCCAGGGGGGATTGCACCAGTTCACCTCGGCGCGCCACGTGGCGTCCGACTGGGCCAAGGAGTCCACCGCCTCGATACCATGGACCGTCCACCGCAAGTTGTACCGAGGTACCAGAGCGTTCTCCATAGTCGCGAATCGGTCTACCGTATGAGGTCCCCTGATGCGATCGACGTACCGAAATATGCGAGGATTTATCATCCAATCGGAAAAATCCTTCTCGCGCGAAAGCTTGTCCGCCCATGCGTTCGCTGCAGACCAAATGTACCGTACTCGTAAACGAATATCGTGTACATCCAGCAAATACCATAGCTTGCGCAGTTCCGCCATAAGTACCGGTGACCGAGTAGTCAAATTGGACAAGATATGCAGCACCGCCTGATTGTCCTCGTACAAAAGTACCCGGCGCCCCATCAGCCATGGCAAAAATGACTGTATGGCGAGACGTACCGCTTTGAGCTCCTTGTACGTTATGTGACGTCGACGATCCTCCTCGTACCAATATCCGCGTGCCTCCGTAGTTTCGCACAGTACCGCACCCCAGCCGTACTGGTAGGAGTCCGTGTGCAGATAAGTTGTCTCCACCGTGCGCAGAATCGGTGCGCCATTGTGGCGCGTGGGAACATCGCACCCCCACTCCAAGTCGCGAATCAACTGACGCGTCATAACGACCTTGCCACTTGGCGAGGAGCATCGGCCCAGGACGGTGTGCGCCTCGCGGAGGTAGAAACGCGCCGGAGGCATCGCGAGGTATAGAAACTGGCCCTGCCCGGCGAGAGACGCAAGCAGCTTGGCCGGCGCGTGGCGGCGGCGGCGCGTCGCGATGCATAGGAGGTCGCGGGCCAGGTTGGAGAGCCGACGCAGTTTCGCCGCGGGGGCGCGGAACTGCATAGTGACCAGGTCCAAGTCCAGGCCTAAGTACTGCAGCTGCTGGGTGGGCTCGGGGTGCGCCTTGGTGGGGTGCTTGGCCAGGCCCCGGCGCCCCCAGACTCGCTCGATCTCGGCCCGTAGGCGTAGAGCCAGCTGGAGCTAAGGTGCCAGAAACAGGAAATCGTCGATGAACGGTAGGAGGCAAACGCCGCGCGCCTTGCGGTGACGCAAGCGTCGACGGAAGGCCCGGCCGTAGCTGATGTAGGTCGCGAAGTCTGGTTGACGCAGATAGCGCACCATGACCGGCATCAGAGTGCAAAAGTAGTAAGGGCTTAGGGACCAACCCATGGGGAGGGCCGCGAAGCGCCATAGGGTGCCACGTACGTTGATTGTAAAGTAGTCGCGGACGTCCTCCCGCAAGCCCATGGCGTAGTAGCCGTCCTGCAGGTCGAAGGAAAATGCCCAATCGCCGCGCTTCGCCAGGTACCGCAGGCGACGCATGGTTTCGAATCGCATGGAATAGACCGCGCAGCAAGAGTCATATGGCGCAGGTCTATTACAAGGCGCCACTTGTTGCAGCCCGGCTTCGGTACTAGGGGGACTCGCGACACGTAGTGCTCGCGCACGCCAGGTTCTAGCGCGCCGATTGTTACTAGTCGCTGGTTCTCCCGCTCCCACCACTCGAGCTGCTGAGGCGTAGCGTCTTGGAGAGACGGTGGAAAGGCGTGGGCGCCGCGTCAGAGAAAGGCAGCGGCACTCCCTCGCGAACCCACCGGAGCACGCGCCCGCTCGCTCCGATTCGCCGCAACCCCCGCCAGTTCTGCCGCACGCGATGGCGCAGAAACGTGGAGGGGCGTGTTAGCGAAGCGGAACGGCGGGCCGCACCGTCAGGCCTTGCCCTTGCCCTTGCCCTTGTCGGCGTCGTCGGCTGTGGGGCGGAAGCCTGGGCGTGGGCAGCATCCGGAGGCTAGTACGACTACCACAATGATTACAAAAAGGGTTTATCGCCCGCCGGCAATACCGCCGGATGTATTCGGACGTAACTGGATGGACATGCCGCCACCAGCAGCAACCTTCACGAATAAATAATAGTCGCTAGTAGTAGTGCTTCGTCACCCGTATGTCACATCTCATTCTCACAATGAGGAACGGCCCCGGCGCGCTTTGGATGGTGGCTCGTCGTCGTCGCCCTCCTCGTCCTCGTGCGTGGGGGTATGGTCCCACGCCGAAGCACTGTTGTACGGCTGCCTTTGCCGCCGCCGTGACGTTGTACTCGGCCTCGCGGCGCAAAAGCTCGTCGCTGAGCTGCGCCACTGCTTCCGAACCGTAGTCCGCGAAAACGGGTTTGAGGAGGCTGCGGCGAACCACCTGTTCGACTGTCTTGGTCCGCGCATCCGCATCGTTCGACGCGTTGAGGCGGATAAACGCCAGGAAGTCGCGCCGGTGTAAATTTGAGACGTCGTAGGCCGCCACGCCCGCTTCAAGGAGGCGAAGCAAGGTCCTCCTCAACCGGGGGCTGCGCCGCGCTCGCCGCTCTCTTAATCGACGCGAGCGCCTCGCAGAGAGCCGGCGTGGGCCACCGCATCGTAGAAGCCAAAGCAGTAGAGAGAGCGGTACTATCCAAAGTGGCCCAGTGCCGGCGCGCGATTAGCTGGCGGTGCGTCTCGTCAGATGAGATGTCGTACAAATGGGGAATCGGAGAGAGGCCGGGGCTGGGCTGGACGGAAAAGCCGGGGCCCATTAAATTAGCCCACTCCTCCCATACTAGGGAAGGGGCAGCAGCACTAGGGCCGCCGCGGTGGGGCTGGGGCTCGGAAACCTGCTTTACGCGAGCCAGTGCGTCGTACTGGAAGCTCGCCGCGGCAGCGCTACTAGCGGGCGCGCGGGGCTCGGCAGGAGTAGAACCACTAGGCCGCTGAAGGTCACTCCGTAGGGCTTCCAGAAGCTCCGTAAGCCCCGCGAAACCGGCCTCCAGCGCGGCGATACGGTCTTCGGCCATGCCACTAGGGGCGTAACCGGAGTTGTTTGGCGTACTGAGCCCTGACAATGCCGTGCGCATGGCGTTGTGCTAGCGCAGGCGGAAATATCGACAAGGATCGCTTCATTCCCCTCGCGGCACAGGTGCCGCGCGATTGCCGGTGCGTTAAGCGCAATAGCAAAAAGGATGAGCGCTATGGTCTAGACAGTTGGCTAAGTAGTAGTAGCTGCAGGTAGGCAGGGAAACATGTCGGGAGCTGGTGCGGTCGCAAGTCCGCTGCTCACTGTCCCGTCGCGTCCTGGAAGATTCTAGACAGAGTCGATGACTGGCTACTATGCTATATTTTCCAGGTGGTAGTCGTTTGACCGCACAACTCGGTCCGTCGTCTGACTAAACTCAGTTAAGTACGTAAGAACGGTGAAAAGTAGACGACCCCCCCCCCCCCCCCCCCCCCCCCACCCCGCGAGGCGAGGGAGTATTCTGAAATGCTAAATGCTCGTAACAATGTAATCACGTCAGGGTCGCCGCAACACAGTAAAAGTAAAGTACATTTCGCCCCGGAACATCGGCCGAAGCCGCCCCGGCACTTGACCTCGTGCGCCAACTGCAGTCGTAGGTCTGGCATAGCCTTTAGACCATTGCCTCATTCGAACCCCGAAGGGCTAATGCATCAACCGGGTAAACCCGGGACACGCCACGCCGATATTGCCGAAATACATCGGCCAGGAATCGAACCCGGGTCTCTCGCATCAGTGTTGTAGTATTTGATGAGAAAATACAAAAATACTCGGCAATTGCGCAAGTAGCCTAATCCCCGGGAATGCGCGCCTTCGCGCCATTGTATGTACACTAAGGTATATTAGTTACAAGAGGTAGCTGCAAAAAGCAATCAAGAAACCACCCGAAAAGGAAACCCAAAATAGGAAACGTCCACTACAGCAATTGCGCGGTGGAAGCAGCACCCAAAGAGGGTGCGGAACGAGCACGGGCAAACGCACCAGACTTTGCCGTTTGCACTGCGGCAGAGAGAATGCCGCCCAAGGTACCATGCACGCAAGCGGAGACTCGCTGCAACAACCTTCGCCGCGTGCGCGACATGTGATGGCGAAACTCAGCGGGCTGGCTGGCAACAAAGTTCCGAAGAGCCTGGACGGACCAGTCAAGACGGAAGCATGAAGTCGGGGCGGAAGGACCGCCGGGGAAGTTGCGCAGCAAGTAACTACACCGCGAAGATGTAGACCACCGTTAAAGCGGATTTCCCGAGGCGGCCGCGGTTCTCAACCACAAAAAGGTAGTACCGGTGAACACCGTGCACTGGGGCGGAAGACGCCCGGTCGGCCGCCAGCTTGTTGTGCTGCTCCGCCTCGGTCACCGCGATCCCCGGGGTGCACCAGCGGGGGTCGTTGCCCCAAGTGGAAGGGGCCGTGGAGGACACGCACGCGAAGTCGATCATGTAATCGCACGCCGCCCCCCCCCCCCCCCCCCCCGGCCAGCGTCAAGTCTTACGGCCGCGAGCGGTCCGCTGGGCGCAGCCCACTCGTCTCAAGGGTCAAGTCGCCGACTCCCGAGCAAACCTGGTCGAGCACCGCTCCCGCTTCAATCGCCACGGAATAAGCCCACAGATTTTTCAAAGCGGTATGCATGCGGTGCTTGTAGTTCGCGACGGGGCAGATGGGCAGATGATCCTCGACGAAATCCGTGGCGTTCGCTCGTTCATCCGGTCCGAGCCATCCGTAGAGCGAAGCCATAAGGGCGGGTCAATACCACACGTGGGGCCAGCGCATGTGACAAGCGCGGAACCCCCGCGCGGGCAAAGGCCCAACACCCGCGCAGCGGCGGCCCAAAAAGCAGCAGCATGGGAAACATTGCGAGCTGACTCGTGATCCGACTTGAAAAGCGATAGGGAGCTCGGCCCGCACTCGTTGTACAAGTGCAGGGTATCAAGTCGCGAGGCCGGGCTATCATGTCGCGGGATGGCAGCGAGTTACACAACTATCAGATGGAGGTGGGGGAGCTGCCGGCGGGCACATCTCGGAGTGCCCGCCGGCGGAAGCGACGGCGGTCTGCGATGGCGCGGGTGGCTTTTGCAGAGGCTGCGGAGGGGGGCGCCGATGCGGCTGCGAATGGGGTGCCGCCGGCGGTGGTAGATGCTCACCGCGGGGCGGCGAAACTCACCGATGTGCATGAGCTGCGCCGCGCTCGCCAGGCGCTGGACACCGCCGACCTGCCGACACCGCCGACCATATGGTAGACTTACCTAGATATTGGTGTTCGGAGAATTCATAATCGTACGGTAGAGGGCCCCAAAGAACCGCCCGAGAACCGCACCGCGGCTGACGCCGCCATCGGATCGTCCTAGGGTTCTCAAACCTACAGCTGGATAAAAGTAAAGTACATTTCGCCCCGGGACATCGGCCGAAGCCGCCCCAACGCTTGACCTCTTGCGCCAACTGCAATCGTAGGTCTGGCATAGCCCGTACACCATTGCCTCATTCGAACCCCGAAGGCCTAATGCATCAACCGGGGAAACCTAGGACTCGACACGCCGGGACGATATTGCCGAAAATTCATCGGCCAGGAATCTAACCCGGTACCTCTCGCTTACGGATACCTACAGCTGGGTATCCGGCTATTCTGATGCGCTGCAATGGCGGCGGTCACTACCAGGGTTGTGCGGAACTGCGATTCGCGGAATTCCGGAGTTCAGAGTTCGGGGGCCGGAACTGGGGCCGGAATTCTGCCGGAACTGTGCCGGAACTGACGGAACGGAATTGTGTTCCGCGCAGGAACATGCCGGAACTCGGCCAGTGCAATGCATATAGACTCATGCAAGGCTCACAATGACCAAGTTTAGCTTGTAAACACATATTACATATGCTGCTATGTACTTCCCGGACCCCCCCCCCCCCCCCGGCCTCACGGCCTACCATGTATGTGTACATCTCCATCATGCAACAAGCACAACATGCAACAAGCACATATTATGCACTCCGCAAACTTGTTGACAGTGCAATGCAGATAGACTCGTGCAAGGCTCACAATGGCAAAGTTTGGTTTGTAAAGACATATTGCAGGTTTTGCTGTCTACGCCCCTGACCCGCCCGGCCTCACGGCCTACCATCTATGTGTACGTCTGCATCATAAGCATATCAGAAGCACATCACAGCATGTAGCGCTGGTCGTAGCACAAGATGAGGGTCAAGCATGGTGGCCATGACCTCATGCCCGCGGCTCTGGTCGAACGCATAGAAGGCGGGCGCTAGCATGTGGTCCACATCTTGCACTGGTGGCAAGCGGGCGAGGGGGGCGGCGGCTGGTGTGGCATGTGGGCGGGGTGGTGTCAGCGGCGCCACCGCCGGCGCCATCGCCCGCTCCGACGCACTCTCTAGCCGGCACGCTGTCCTCCATGCCGACGTCCGCAGGGAAGACATCAGCACCGGTAGCAGACATAGTCCCGGCAGGTGTTAGTTGGGGGTGGCGATGTGGTGTCGGTGAGGGGTTTGGGTTGTGGGTTGCAGGCTGGGAGGCGGAGTGCGGCGGTTGGTGAGTGACATGTGTGTGATGTCTGCTGCCGATGGCGGGTGTGTCTCCTATTATGTACGGACGACGGACTGTGTGGCACCTCGAAACGCCTTTTCTCGACGAGAGGAGTACGTGGCAACTTCCGTGGCTTCATTTGGACACGTCTAGAGGGAGTTCCGGGGGGGGGGGGGGGGGGGGGGGGGTCACTTCCGGCAATTTTTGGCCGAGTTCCGCCGGAACGGAACTCCGAAACTCGCCGGAACGGAACTCAGTTCCGCACAACCCTGGTCAATACGCCTTTATTTTGCAAGACCCTGGCAGCGCTATTTACGACTTAACAATAATAAACCAGCGAGTGTCATGCATCGCGCGCAATAAGTATAATAACTATAATATAACTGCGTACAGGGTATATGTGGACGTTTTCTATTCCCTATTCGGGTGGTTTCCTGATCGCCTTTTGCAGCTAGCTCATGTAACTACATGTACTACATACAAGAAGATCCCGTTCGCTATGCGAACGCATAACGTTGGGATTGCATTGGGATGTATCCATACTGCCGAGAAACCCCATGCGGGCCTCCGGCTGTGTACTGTAAAACACGCTTCAAAGTTGAGTCTGGTTTTGCCAAAAAGGTCGCGCAGGCTGTTTACACGTTCAAGAGCCGAAATTGGCAGGAAGGTAAAGTTAAAAGCGTGGAGGGAAAAACGGAGTCTGGGAGGGCGCTGCGTGTAACGCAGCGAAAAGTGGAAGATGACAGGCTCAGCTCTTATTGCTGCTTTTATGTCTACTTGTGCTGCACCCAAAAAGGGCGCACCGACAGGTGCCTAGTCCCCGTACCACGGAGCAGCACTTGTAGCTGAAAATGGATAGGTCAAGGGACGGAGGAAACCCCATAAACTAGTTTAGATCATTTCCAAGTTGAATATGGTTTTGCCAGTCATGAGCGAACGGAGAGAGCGGTGGATTAACGGAGAAAGGGTAGCGCCGGGTCATGAAGGAGGCACCGGGAAGGCCACCGCTGCGGAGTCTTGTTGGATTTGGAAGTAGCGGAGGGGGGGGCGATGTGGCCACGGAAGAACCATGCGCCACGTGAAGTAAGAATGTTGGGGTCGATGTCGTCCAGAGCGACGTCGGAGTTAGTGGCCCAGCCGCCTTGGTAGCGAATGTGGGACAATGGTACTCCGATGGCGTTGGCGGCAGACGCTGCTCCCTTGCGATGGCTGTGTGAGGTCCAGGAAGTGCCGGCGGGAGGGGCAGCACCGACAAGACGGACGGATGTAGACAACCAGTCCGACATTGCAGCGGCAGTCTAAGGTTTTGACTGCTCGCTTTGGGTGACCGCCCAGGAGTTTGTTTCAGCCAAGGCAATAGTAACCAGGGGGACATACTGTACGTTGTCGATGAAGTTGTGCAGGAGACGTGCAATAACTCGGGGGTGTTCTGACACCGTATGTGAGCAAGGAGAAGCACGCGCAGGTCGTCGGGTCCCCGCCGGCAAGCGCGGTCTTTCTCGCGGTTCACCTGCAGGGTAATGTTATACTTGTCGACATGCACATCCCGCACTCGGCATGATACGCCAGTAAGTTCTCTGGCAAAGAACATGAAGTTGACAACCGAGGCCACGAGGGCTCGGAAGTCGTGCCGGTATGTACTCATTGGTGGGAGCAAACACAATCAACTCGGCCTTATCGACGAAGCGGTAAGCTACATCATCATGCAAAGGAACTCGCAAAGGGGCGGTTTCCAGACGGCGTTGTCGCAGCATCAGCCCACGCCTAGCTGCAGTAAGATGTAGGCTGTCCTTGGCGATTGGATCGAGGTTGTGCAGCTCGAATAACGTGTAGTTGATTGCAGACAGGTAGGGTTGCATTGACTTAGCTCCAATGTGCCCTCACTCACCAATAATCGAGGCAACGTACCGGACGACAGTAGCAATGGTCGCCTCCAGCGGGTTGATGTTCTTGGAGTCGTGGCAGAACTCCGCAACTGAGACAGTCTGCCGGCGTAGCTCTTGAGTGTCTGAGCGATGAGGGAGCTGGAGAGCAGGTCGAGCGTCCGCTGTCCCAGCTCGTCTGAGCCGAAAGCATCATGCAATCGAGATCGCAGTGAAGCAGCCCAGGGAGCGACAGCTTCGGGCTCGTCAATTACGTAATTGCGTCGTTTTACCAACAGAGTTCTAGGGGGGCGACTACTGTTTGCAAAGTACTCGACAGCAGCGGTTAAGCTCCCGGCGGTTGGCCGGTAGTTGCTGGACGGGTTTGCAGTAGCACCAGTACGGGTTTGCGGGGCTAGGTTCAGATAAGAGGGCCGCCCCTCGCGCCCTTCGCGCTCGTAGCGCCTGTCACGCGCGTAACGTACACGCGCGAAGCTTGGTCGTTGCGAACTAGTTGTAACACGCAGTGTACGTAACATCAACCGACGGACGCAGAGATGGGGTGGTAAGAAAGGCGGTTGGTTGAGCCGCCATGTGCAGGTGTGCGGATGGCTGAGCCGCACTCGGCTGTAGCTGTAAGAAGCGCCGCACCGAGGAAGGTCTAAATGAAGTCTGTAAGGTGGGGGGGGGGGGGGGGGGGTTAGGTCTTGACACATGGCGCTCATCCCGCCGTTGAGCTGCAAGGGTGCACTTTGCGGCGGTCACCGAAACGTGGCCTCGCAAGGCTCCAGCAGCTCCGACGAAAGGCGCCCCACACCGTCACTCGTGCTCACCTTCGCGGCCACGCCCGCGTCCACCGCCACGTCCTCGTTCACGTCCGCGCCCTGCAGCTGCTGCCGCCACCCGAGCAGTAGCGGTTGCTTTGGCGTAGCTGGCCACAGTCGCCTTTAAGACGCGACGCTTGTAGTCCCTCATGAGGTCCCAAAAAATCGCGAAACCCAAATGCTCAAAAGCAAGCTGAAAGTGCTGGCGGGCTCGCAGCACGTCAAAAACAACTTAGTCACCGTGCACACGCTTGACCTCACTAAGCCTCCGTAGGAAGGCCAAACGAAAGCAAAACGCCTTGTCGATGGCTTCGGCGTGGTTCCGAGCTCTCGCGAGGTAGGGGGTGATGTCCTGATTTGCAGCAGGGACGTAGGGCAGCAACTCGTCGAGAGCCACGAAAAGTGCGGCCATGTGGGCCCCGAAACACGACATCCATAGATACTCCTCCTGGGCCGGCAGACGCCGGTAATCCTGCTTGAGGTACTCGTTCGTTAGGTCGGTGCTCAAGGGGAAGAGTCCAGGCATTTGGTTGCGACCGGTCGATCGGCCGCGTAGCAAGACTTTGCTCGCTGCAGTAGCTCTGGCACCGCGAGGTAGTCATCCTCGTCACTCACGGATTTTGCTCCGACACGGCCGCTCTGGGCTAGCTCTAGCAAGTCGGGGCGCTCTGCGGCGGCTCCGCTGCTGCTTGTCGGCTGTCCCGCAATGCGCTGCCCAGAACCGGAACCATGTGCCCCTTCTCCATCAATAAAGCGCTCACGAGCCGTCAATTGGGCCAACGCTGTAGCAAGCTCGCGCAGTAATGTAGACTGGGCCTTCACGTCTGCGTGTAGCGACTCGAGCGTCGGCTCAACGACGGTTTCTTCTCCATCTGGCATGGTAACGCACGGGCGTACGGATGAGAATATCACACACGGGTGGTGAGCCGGGTGTGGTCTTGAACAACCTGGGGTGACCTTGCTCGCAACCGGTTACGAGACAGTTTTAACATCGCTGCGTGTAAGTTGGCAGGCTCAGATGTTATGGCTGCTTTAATGTCTACTCGTGCTGCACCCAAAAAGGGCGCAACGACAGGTGCCTAGTTCCCGTACCACTGAGCAGCACTTTGTAGCTGAAAAGCGGTTAGGTCAAGGGAGGAAACCCCATAAACTGGTTCAGATTATATAATAATATAACGAAGATTACAATATGTAGCAGTACTACTCGCGTATAATAATTATACTACCATAGTATACTCGCCCTGTTCGGTGGCGGCGGTTTGACCGGCTCGGCGTCCTTTTTATGTTTTCTGGGGTTTCCGCAGCCATCCCATCGCTCGCCACACGGAGTCACCCACGGGCGTCCGGCCGACGGCGCGGTGGCGGCCCGACGTTCCGGCATCCGGCGGCCGGCGGCGGCCCGGGGCCGGCGACCGGCGGGCGGCCGGGTCTGGTCCGCGTGGGGCGGTCGGCGGGCGACGGGCGGCGGCCGGGTCCGGTCCGCGGGCGGCCGGCGTTCGGGTCCGCGCGTCCGTGTCCGCGTGGGGCGCTTGGGGCTTCGCGCTGCGCGCGCGCAGCGGCGGTGGGGCGGGGGGGCGCGGTCGGCGGGCGGCAAAAGAAATGGCGTGCCAGCGAAATTTGCACGGATTACAGATGATTTCCTAGACCGCACTCGAGTGCCGGAGGTATTTCGCGTTTCATCCGTCATGGCCAGACAGACAGACAATCAGACGACAGACGGCACTGTATTTTTGATTTATTATTTAAGATATCGGTGATTTCTTGATATCGCCTTTTGCTGCTATCGCATGCATAATTTACTATGCAAGATATATCCCGATGAGATATGCAGGCCTACATGTACCGGTAAACTGGTACCTGTCGCTACTGGTGTGAATTACAAAAAGGCCTGTCGCTTCTGGTACCGTGCCGCTTTTGGGCGGCTTGCTGTGTGGGTCTTTAATTACTGCGTGCGTTTAGCGCTACCCGTAGGTGGATTTGTAACTTGGCCTTTTGTAATTAACACCAATACCAGTCAGAGGTGTGCCTAGGGAATTCCCGGGAAAACGGGAAATTCCCGAGGAATTCCCGATCGCCAAAAAATAATAGGGAATTCCCGGAATTCCCGGGAATCCCTAGGGAATTCCTAGGTACCGGCACTCGTGCCGGCTCAACGGCCAAGGCCGTCAATGTAATGCAGATATGCATTTCCCAGGCACGTGGGGATGTCCTTTTAAACCTATTTATCCCGTGAGCACATATGTGGCTAGCGCAGTAATGCAGAGCGCATGCAGGTGGAGCAGTCGAGCAGAGCAGGCTGTAATACCGGCCGGGGCCGGGCCAGGGCGGGGTGGCGCGGGGCGGGGCGGATGCGCAAGCGGCCGCCGGCTGGCCCGCCTGGCCGGAAGGGATGACGGCGGGGTGATGGTACTTGTGCCGGACTCAGGCAGTCGTCAAGCCTCAGGCCCTCAGTGCCAATGTCCGGGCTGAACAGTCATGCTGACAGCTTGTAGGATGACAGTCGTCCGCCCGCAGGCTGCAGGCATGCATGTGCAGTAGGGGGTCGAGAGACGGCTGGCAGAGTGACAGTTGTATAAAGGCAGTCGCTGCATCCGTCACTTGACGGCCGGTGGCGGGCACGCGCTCGACAGCCTGGACTCGTGTTTGCTGGGTTTGTGACAGTCGCGCCCGTATAGAGTGCCACGTAGCGCAACGGGTACATGAATTATAAATTACAGCCGGGAATTCCCCGGAAAACGGGAATTCCCGGAAATTTCCGGGAATTCCCGACACCCCAAATATGTATGTATTCCCGGGAAAAGACCACCTCTGGTACCAGTACAGGGAGGGTACCGGTGCTGTATCATTCCATCATATCAGCATTCCCCACCCACCCACCCACCCACCGCCCGGGCGGGCCCGACGACCGTCGTCGGCCCTCGGAATCGCGGGCCCTTCCTCCGCCTCCATCCCCGGCTGGGGATGGGGGCGGGGATCGTGCACGGGTGGCGCCTTGGTAGCCTTGGCCCCGCCCGTGCTGCCACTGCCGCGGAGGAGTAGTGTGAGCTGGACACCGGCGTCTCACGTCGTTGCTGGTCCGGTCAAGTCCCCGTTCGCTGTTTTTTGAGCACCCTCTCCCTTCCTGTCCTGTCGGTGCCTCCATATCACATTCGGCCTAGTGCCGCTATTGGAGTGGCCCGGGATGCTGTACAGGGAGTGCTGGGAAGGGAGTTCTACGCTACATGTGCTGGGAAGGGAGTTCTACGCCACATGTGCTGGGAAGGGAGTTCTACGTTCGGCGGAAGGGGACGCGGCCGAGCTGGCGGCGGATCTGGCGCTGTGCGGAACAACGCGCGCTGGACACCGGCGTCTCACGTCGTTGCTGGTCCGGTCAAGTCCCCGTTCGCTGTTCTTTGAGCACCCTCCCCCTTCCTGTCCTGTCGGCGCCTCCACATCACTTTCGGCCTAGTGCCGCTATTGGAGTGGCCCGGGATGTCGTGCTGGGAAGGAAGTTCTACGTTCGGCGGAAGGGGACGCGACCGAGCCGGCGGCGGATCTGGCGCTGGGCGGAACAACGCGCGCTGGACACCGGCGTCTCACGTCGTTGCTGGTCCGGTCAAGTCCCCGTTCGCTGTTCTTTGAGCATCCTCCCCCTTCCTGTCCTGTCGGCGCCTCCACATCACATTCGGCCTAGTGTTGCTATTGGAGTGGCCCGGGATGTTGTGCTTGGAAGGAAGTTCTACGTTCGGCGGAAGGGGACGCGACCGAGCCGGCGGCGGATCTGGCGCTGGGCGGAACAGCGCGCACTGGACACCGGCGTCTTACGTCGTTGCTGGCCCGGTCGACTCTCCATTCCCTACTCGTTGAGCACTCGATCTCTCCCTTCCTGTCCTGTCGGCGCCTCCACATCACATTCGGCTCAGCGCCGCTATTGGAGTGCGTGGCCCGGGATGTTGTGCTGTGGAAGGCGTTCTACGTTCAGCGGAAGGGGACGCGACCGGGCTGGCGGCGGATATGGCGATGGGTCTGTTGCACGCCCGTGGCGCCCCGTTCTGGGTTGGACCCCCCCACTTCCGCTCCTTGCTGCGAGACCTCTACTTCGAAGCCCCTTTCCTGTCGGCGTCTTCACATCACATTCGGCCTAGTGCCGCTATTGGAGTGGCCCAGGATTGTGTGCTGGGGAGAGCGTCCCTACTGCGTGGAGCGGCGGCTGGCTGGTGGCGATGCCTGATCGGTGGCTGTCATGGCGGTTCCCGCCTCTTGTGGCCCGTAGCTGGATTTTCTTCTGGATTTCTGCATGGTTTTCTTGAATTTCCAGCTAGCACATGTAATCATAATCATATCAGCATCAGACCCGCAGGTCATCAAATCTGCTCGGACTCATGGTGCTGCTGCGCCCGTTTCTCCCGGTACCGTCCCGATTGCGCCCTCCCGTTCCACAGATTGGCTGTCCGCCTTCCGCCGTGGTCGCCGCAGGGCACTCCCCCGTGCGCATACGCACAACGAAGGCGTTGCTCCGGCGTGACCGCGCACGACCTGATGGTGGTCGGGGCGGGGGCGCACCAGGAGGGACATCACGACCCGCCACAACATTCCTCACGCGGCATCGTGGGCAGAGCAACAATCGCAGATACGTCATCAGGGTATGGTATGGCTGGTTGTGGAATTTTACAGGGGTTTTGCTGCCAGAAGGCGGGCGTAGTAGGGAGGAAAGGCGGCGGCAAGGTCCGGGGCGGGGCGGGGGGGGGGGGGGGGGGGGGGGGGAGCGGAGATTTGACGAATTCGTTCGTGTCCCACGGATGCCGCGGATCGTCTGGAAGGTGGCGCCAAGCGCAAATGGTGCTGCAAGTGCTTCGCGCGCTGAGCCGGCTAGGAAAACCCAAGATAAGATCACAGCCAGGGTTGGGGTATAGACTTTGGTGCTGAATCATGTACATGTGGCTGCGAGGTGCACGAAAGCGGTAGCAAGCACTGCCTGCCAATATGGCAAGGCCAGCACGTGCGCAGTGGGCCAGTGGCACCGCCTTGTAGCACTGCCTGCGTTGTGGCTTCGGGCGCCTCAGCACCCCCTTAGCACCGCCTCAGCAACTTAGCGGGTTTATAGAGGATTCATGAATATATCTTGAGGCGTACTTACTATGTATTGACACATTACGGCAAGGCCAGCATATGTGTGCAACCCAATGGCAAAGGATGCGCGCTGTAGCAGCCCATACTGATTGCGCCATATGCCAGTCGGCGGCATTCGCCTGCTCATGTTGGGGCTTATGGTACCCCCCCCCCCCCCCCCCCCCCCCCCCCCCCGACCGCGCGGCCAAACCGTCACTTGCGTTTTTGGACCCCATGTGGTGTGTGCATTATGCTTATGTTTGTGCCCATGCTGGCGCTGGCACTTTGTTCTGGCCTTGGGTCCCTCAGTCACCCCGCTGCTCCCTCAGCGGGTCTACATGGGATTCATGAATACATCTCCAGACTTACGGAAGATTTATTCACACATTCTGGTGTCATCCATGCTGAGAATATACAAGCTGGACCTGCCTCCTGCAGCGACCGGTGATGACCGCAGCTTGCTGGAGTAAGGTGCTGCTGGCGGCATGGGCAACAGCTTGGGCGCGGGTGATTGCCGTGGGAGCGCTCGAGTGCTAACCTTCGGGTGTAGATGGTGATAAGAGGCGTTGATATTGCATATATAGAACCAGTGTAATACTTCAGGGCGCTAGTAACTCTGGTGGAGCTGGGCGGTAGTGGGAGCACCTGCATCACGCACGCACACAAGGGAAGTTGAGACTGTTGCCGTTGAGTGGTCGCGATCCTGCCAAATCTTTCCAGCCTCCGCATGCACGCGCGCTTGCAGTGGGCCAGCTGATTGCACTGCGTATGCTTGACCCGCAAGCACGCACCTGCTCTCAAAGCGGGTGATCGAGGGACAGCCTGTGGTCGCCCTCCATCAAGTCCAATATATTGCATATGCGCTCAACGGCTGCGTGCCCCATGTGCACCGCTTTCATTGCCCGTCATTGGGCTTACAGTGGGAGCACCGTGGAATGGTCAGTGTTGTAGAATTACATGCATCGCTTCCTAGATTGTACCCTACTTTGCTGCTGCTAGATCTATTCACAGCTTCTAGAGACTGCGTTCTGTGCTCTGAAACCTTCTGCCTCATGAGTTGTTGGTTGGGATTTTGCATTGCATGGCAAGTATCTCCTTCACCTCGGCATCGTCACTCTCCTTGCGCGGGCGACATGACGGCGCCGGAATTGCATATATCACTGGTTCCTGGCATCGGCAGAGGCCGGGAAAATTATAACTATAAAACCAATAAAAAATCAGTGGGGCGGGAAAAACGAAAAACAATATCACGAGTATTGTGAGTGCGGTTTTTTTGGGGGGGGGGGGGGGGGGGGGGGGGGGGGGGCGGGTAATTTTCCAGGCTACCGAAGTAACCTATGGTATCCCAGGTGTCGCAAAAACTACCTAATATCACGGTTATTGTGAGTGCGGGTTTTTTGGGGAGGGGGGGGGGTAATTTTTCCAGGCTACCGAAGTAACCTATGGTATCCCAGGTGTCGCAAAAACTACCTAATATCACGGTTATTGTGAGTGCGGGTTTTTTGGGGAGGGGGGGGGGGGGGGGGGGGGGGGGGGTAATTTTTCCAGGCAACCGAAGTAACCTATGGTATCCCAGGTGTCGCAAAAGTTACCTAATATCTTCGGCAGCATGCAGGTGCCCGGGCTCGTCGAGACCGTTCTCCAAGCGATCAACCCGTGCGAGAGCGGGAGAGCCGGCGGCGGCCGAACCGGTGTTCACCGCGACACAGGGCAAGTAGCGCCACGGCGAGCCGGGCCGCCTAGCTGTAAGGTGATCCGCTCACGATGGCGGCGGGGATGAAGAGTTCCGTACGAGCAAGAGGGGAAGGAGTACCGCGGTATCGTGCGGCGCGGGTCAATTTAGGTTTTCTTGCTGGGCGGTTCTCTACAGTGAGCTCCTCGACGACCGATGCCGGCGACAGGGTTCGCTCCCGCTCGCATGCACGGCGCCGCTCCGGACGACCATGGCGCACCCGCGCCGATAGATGATGAGCCCGACAGCATAGGCGCGACGACTCGTAATCCGTCTACTCGTAATCCGTGTTGACCTCGTAAGGATTAGTCGCTATGGATTGCCCGCACCATAGTACATGGGCGCCTGCGCGCTGTGGCGGGATCCGGACAAATGTGTTGAAGCTACGGGTTGTTCATCCCGCTCCGCCGGCCCAGCCGCGACACATCATGTAAAGTACTGCTCGCTGGCTCCGGCCGGCGGCGAGTTCTTTGGAGTGTACGTCCGGGTTCTTGGGTGGGGCAGAACGCCGCGCTACGCCGTAGCCCGGCCGCGGATTCGGCCGCCGGCTGTGTACGGGATAGGCGGTTCCGGGCCCCGGTCTGCCGTTCTCCGGGTTCTCAAGAACTCGTAAGGAGATATGGCGCCGCGGGCATGCTGCTTGCGTGGTGGTGGTATACGCGAGCAGTGTGATCGCACAGAAGGTAAGGGACAGTGCAGGTTGGTGGTAGCTACTTCAACGCGCGAAGACCGCCGCCCCTCCAGCGGCTGCGGCCACATGCACCCCGCGGCGGTCATTACCGGAAGTGTAAGGCGCCCCGGCTTCTTGCGGCCCAGGGTTTCGCCGCAGCACCATGGTCACCACGGACCGGGCTGGCGCTTCCAGGCCAGCTGGCGGAGCCGCGGACGACATGCAGCCGCGGGGCGACAGCGATGGCGGCAGCGAGCGGGGAATGGCGCCCGCCGCGCCCTCCAGCAGTGGTTGGGCTAGTCAGGATACGGCGCTGGTAGGGCGCCAGCAGGTGAGCAGGGGGCGCGCCGCGCTGCGGCGCCCTGGCCGCCGCCCGACGACCTCCCCGGCGAGAGTGCAGGGGAGTGCACGCGGGGGGATAGGGGGGGGGGGGGGGGGGGGGGGGGGGGTCGCTGACTGGATGCTTTGTGCCCCGCAGCCGACGTCGGGGCCAATGGCGGCCTCCTCCGCACCGAGCCGGCGGCTCACGGGGGCCGGGGGCAGCGGCGTACGCGTTTTTCTGCGCGTGCGCCCTCTATTGCAACGCGAGCTGGAGGCGGGGGTTTGCGTCTCCGTCAATGAGGTGCCCCCCCCCCCCCCCCCCCCCCCCCCCCCCCCCCCACCCATATTATATGCTTTTGAAAATAACAATGTCAATGGCAATGAGGGAACACAGCAACAACGCACCCCTGAATTGGGTTTGTGAATACACAAAATGATGAACTGTTTCGCAGCATCGAGTCCGGGGTTATTCCGTGCGCCGACAATGGCAGCGCCCCCCTGCCTTTCGGATTGCCGTGCCTGGAACGGGATTGCCAGCGCATGCCGGAGGCACATGGCGCTGGTTTTAGCTAAACAGACCAAAGCGTATGTAGACCAATCGCGTTGCTGTGCATTCTGGGGTCCACCAGGCGGAGAACCGGGTCAAGGTGTTCAGCGGCGGGAAGGCGATAGAGTCGGCATGCGATGGGGTGTGGGATGAGACTACGACGCAGGCCGCCATGTTTGAGTCGCTGGCAGGTGCGCTGCCATGTTGCCATGGCTGAGATGCGGCGTCCACTTTCACGACCTTTCTGTGAACGCTGCTGCTGGTGCTGCTTCTGATGATGATGATGATGCGGGGCAGCAGGCGAGGGGGGGGGGGGGGGGGGGACGGAAACCACTGAGGGATGAAATGCCGCTGTCATGCCGACCAGAGAGCACCTCTTCTCTGCTGCACGGGCTCAACGTCACTGTGCTGGCGTACGGGCAAACGGGGACGGGGAAGACGTTCACCATGCTTGGCGGAAACTACCTCAACACGGGTGACAAGGCCGCCAGCATGACAGAATCAAACGAAATCGGTGCGAGCGGATGCCCTGTGCCCCCCTTGCCCTTACAAGCCCCCCCCCCCCCCCCCCCCCCCCCCTTTACTTTCGCCCCCCTTCCCGGCCCCTTGGATGGCCCCTTTCCCTCTACATGTTTGTCCATCTGCTTGCCTCGTGTCCATTCATTGAATATCTATATATGTAAACATATATCCATATATCTATGTATAAATACATGTGTATATGTAAATCTATATTTGTACACACACATACATATGTGTATATAATTGTATATGTATATGTATGTATATGTATAACCGTACATCCCATGGATCCTTACACTGCTGAGTGTCAGCGCACGCCTGGCCACCGCAGAGGCGGCGATGAGTGCGCATGCGGGCGTGATCCCGCGCCTGGTGACGCAACTATTCAACCAAGTAAACGCGGTGAAGCTCACGGGGCGGCTGCCTGGCGAGGAGGCCCCGCTGGGCGGGCAAGGCCAAGTCATGATCAAGGCAAGCCGCCTCTGCCTCTGCCTCCCCGCCCCTGCGCGACATCCAGCCATACCTGCTTATGCTACTCTGCCAACTTGTGAAGGGAATTGACGGCAGCATCGTCGTTCAGCGCACACTTCGCCACCCGGACCGACCTTATGCGCGTGCTGACCATGGTGCACCCCCGCAATCCGTCACGCAGATCATGGTGAGCTACTTGGAGATTTACAACGAGAAGGTGTACGACCTGCTCAACCCCAAGCAGACGCGCAACTTGCGCGGCGATGACAAAGACCTCAAGCAGTCACGCATCAATCTGGAGGTTCGGATTGAGCTTGTGGGCACAGCGGCATTGAGCAATTTAAAGGGGGGGGGGGGGCTTGGGGAGATGGCTCACGCTCCTGCTGGTGTGCACGTGCAGGTGCGGGACAACCACATCCCGGGGCTCACCATGTGCACCGTCAGCACCGCCGCGGAGGTGATGCTGCTCCTGCGCGCGGGCAACCGGCTGCGTGCGGTTCGGCACACCAACATGAACCAGCACAGCAGCCGCAGCCACGCCATCGTGCAGGTGCGCTGCCGGTGGCACCGCATGCAGGGTGGTTGGCATAGTGCCCCTATCGCCTTTCACCTTACTGCGCTGCCTCGCATTCCGCCACATGCAAGGACATGATTATTTTGCGGCTGCCAATCCTGCCTTGCCCGGCACAGCAGCAGTTGGCGCCTATACGCTGACTTTGCACCCGCCCATGTGCGCCCTGTCGACTGCAGATCACCCTGCAGCGCTCCCACGGCGGGCGCACCGTGCAGAGCAAGATGAACCTGGTGGACCTGGCAGGCAGCGAGCGCTGGGACATTCACGACACGTCCGCGGCGCGCGTGGCGGAGATGACCTCCATCAACCAGGGGCTCTCCGCGCTCGCCTCCGTCGTGGCGTCGCTGCAGAGGGGGCAGTCGCGCACTGGCAAGCAGGGTGCGCCGGCACACGTCCCGTACCGCGACTCCAAGATCACGCACGTGCTCATGGTGCGCCTGCGCCTCGCCCCGCCACAACGCACATGTTCCCATCCCACCGCGTGTGCAGCTCCTCCGCCGCTGCTCCGGCGGTCTGAGCAGTCGGGTGTTTGGGCCGCAGAACTCCCTGGGCGGCAATTGCAAGACCACACTGATCGCCACGCTGTCGCCGAGCCTCATATCCGCAGAGGAGAACATCTCCACCATGCGCTTTGCGGACCGCGTGCGCGCCATCCAGAACCACGCGGTGGCCAAGGAGAGGAACGATCCCGGGCTGGTGTTGGAGGTGCGCCACTGCCGCGAGGCCGCCGCAGGCCGAGGACGTAGCGATGTTCTTCTATTAGAACACACCACCACCGGAGCGGCACCCAGACCCCAACCTTCCCCATGCCGTGCGATGACATGCCATGCTGCTGTCGCCGTGCAGGCAAAGGAGGCGGAGATCCAGCGGCTGCGAGGGCTGCTCAGCATGGTGGCAGGCTCGGACGCAGTCAATGTCCACACCCTCAAGGAAAGCTTCGATGCGGTGGGTGCCGAGAATCGCAATCTGCTGTGTTGGGCAAGGTTTGTTGGACGGGGGGGCGGGGCGGGGGCCGGGGGGGGGGGGGGGGGGGGGCGGCTGTTGCCACATCAGTGATTAGTACGAGCCTCGTCAAAGGGGACTATACCTACACGGCATCTAGCCCCATCCAATACAAAACGTGTTCACTTTTTGTATGCTATCTATTTTATGCAACGCTCTTAAATTTTTGCAATATATGTGTGTGTATCTATACACACATATGTGTAGTGATTATATAAGTGATTGTTATTATAGTTTATCGTATGTGCTTATATATGAAACCCTAAGCATAGTTATGCTAAAATCTATTGATATAAGTAGTGCATGTATATATAAATAATATATGTATACATTTATTATATATTTTCACTTCCTTGGTCCTGAAAGCAGCGAGTGTCCTTTTGTTGCCGCTCCCACCATCTAGGTGAGCCGGGAGCTAGAGCACAGCCGGCAAGAGCTCGCGGCCGCTAGGCGTGCGGTGGAGGAGGAGCGCCAGAAGCGGCTGGAGGCAGAGTCCCAGCTCGAGGGCCGGGCCGGCTCAGAGTCCGGCGTCGACCCGCGGCTGGCGCACATGGCGACGTTCCGCACGGTGTCGGCGAACCTGTACGATGCGGTGCATGGCGCGTCCGGGTCGCCGACCTGGGACAGCGGGCCGCCAAGCCCCGCCCTGCCGCCCATCTTTGAGGCGGAAGCGCAGGATCAGGACTCGCCTTTCCACCCGCCGGAGTTGCAACACCCTGCGGCCGGAACGCAGGCACAGCCCAAGCGAGCAGAACTGCCCCGGCAACGCGCCGCCGAAGTCCCCGAGTCGCTCCCGGCGGGCGTCGACCCAAACGGCGCACTGGCCGGCCTCCTGTCAAGCTCGCAAGGCGCAGCAATGCCGCCGCCCGCTGAGGCTCTGCCGCGCCCCTCCCTCCTGAGCGACCGGCGCGCGTCAGATGAGCAGATCGAACCGCTGCTCAAGATTCTCACGGACGACTCGCCTGTCCTCAGCCCCATTGGACGCCATCTGCCGGAGCCCTACCTGCCTTCGGCCTCAGCGGCGGCGTCGTACGCGGCTGCTGACATTGGCATCCCCAACCACCAACAGCAGCAGCAGCAGCAGCACGCGGCCGCAGCCTCGCAGGTCCAGCAAGCCGGCCAGGCACATCAGCCAATGCAGCACGGACTGGCGGCGGCGCCTGTAGCGGCCATGGTGTCGCCGCATTCCACGAGCTCGCCGGTGCAGCCGTACCGCGAGCAGCTACCGCCGCAGCCGGCAGTTAGGACCTTCGCCACTCAGCCCCAGGCATCGGCGGAGCACTCCGCCGCGCAGCAGCAGTCGCCGCAGCGGTCCCCCGCCCAGGCTGGCCCCGTTGCCTTTGGCTTCAAGGGCACGGACGCAGGCGCAGGGCCGCTCTATGTGCAGCATGTCACGTCTGAGCCGTTATCGGTACCATCGCCGACCCCGCAGTCGGGGCGCCTAGGGGGCGGGCCAGCCCCGCATCAGGCACCCGGCAGCGCAGTGTGGGGGGCGGGCAGCTCGCCCCGGCAAGCCCCCCCTGCTGCGGCCACCCAACTCCAAGCCCACACTGAGCGGAGCAGCGCAGCGGTGGGACGGCCCGCCGCGCCAGGAGGAGGCCGCGCCGCAGAAGGAGCTCTTTGCAATCGGGGGCATCCTGGCGGAGATCACCCAGATTCGCTCCGAGCTGAGACAGCTCATCAAGGGGCAGCACTACGGGCCGCAGTACCACCAAGAATATCAAGACTCCCAGCAGCAGCCCCTACCGGTGCTGCCACACCCCTACGGCAGCCAAGCTCCAGCACGAGGGGGCCATCCGCGGGGCAGTAAGACGCACCCCGTGGCGCCGGCGGGGGTGCGGCACGCCTACGCCTCCCACATGCACCCGGCCCCGGGCCCGGGCCGGCACAGCACCGCGCCGAACAAGGCGCAGCGCCGGCAGTCGCTGCCGGCGGTCCCCGCCCGCAACGGCCGCGCGGGGCCCACGGGGCGTCCGTCGCCGGGCAGCGCGCCGGAGAAGCAGCAGCCCCGCCGCCAAATCAGCCAGAAGAGCCAGCCTCGCATCAGCTTCCCGCCCGTGGCGTCCCAACCTCGAACGTCACAGGCAGCCCAGCCCGGCAGCAAGGCTCCCCAGAAGGCTTCTCCACCCAGGACCAAGAAGGCCGCGCCCAGCTACGCATCCCCGCCCGGCCGCTCCAGAATCCCGGGCGGAGCACCCACCAGGGCGCGGCAAAGCCCCAAGCCCGCGGGCGCCCAGTCCGGCGGCAACGTGGGGGAGTGGATATACATCATGGGCAGCCGCGCGAGCCACGTAAAGGCCGCCAAGATGGCGGAGCTTGACTCGGTGGCGCGCTTCAACCTGGCCGACAAAAACTCGGTGGCGCACATGTTCATTTGACGCGGTGCGCATCCAAAGTTCCCGGAGCATCCCTGTGCCAGTATGGCAGGGAGTGCTTTAGTATGCGCAATCTGCGCACGGTCCTTTGCAACACCGCCCCATAGCAATTGCTTTACTTTATATTATGGTGTGTTATCTTGCTGAGACGTTCCCCAGGAAAAGCCCGGCCCTGGATTTGACGCCCCAGCACGCCTAGAGTAGTACCCAAGTCAGCCGCTCTCCTCGTACGGCGAGGTCCGGTGGTGTTATTCAAGTACGCGTTCCTAGAGTTTTAAGCCTGATCGGCCCAAAACCTGAGCCGTCTCACCGTAATGAAAGCTATAGATAACGCCCTGACAAGTCAGCGCTCCAGCGACAACCTGCATGTCGGGATGTTGCTACATGTACTTCCATTCATCACGGCAATAACATCCGGCTTATTCTCATGAAATGCAGTCATAAGAAGTAGCAACAACTGACTTTATCATACCAGCATTCTTTATAATATGCTCGCGTTGCGCAGTCGCCGCGTGATGGTTATTTCTGTTGTCGTGTCTGGCGACGACAACACGGCGGAACAACATACATTTAGACAGTTACGGATATAAAAAATTCTCGTGATATTCATATTTCGAATACGATAATAAACTTAACAGAGTGACTGACTGCAGGGCCGCCGCGCGCAGCATGCGACTACTACAGATCATACGGCTAACGCAGCAAAACAAATCTTATCATTAGTGCGCTTACGGCGCGTGCCAATAATTGTACTGACAAGCAGAATATCCCATTTGATTGTAGGTAGCATCTCAGCATATTGAAAGTCGTTGGCGGATGCACTCAAGCGGCAGCAGCGGGTTTGAGCAGTGTAGCGGGTGTGAGAATTGGTGTTGCTCGCCTTGCTACTGCTGCTGCAGGAGCATACTCACGGGGGCGGTGAGGGGAGGCGGCCGACAATGTATTTTATTTGGCCTTGCGTGTGCGCATCAAGTGATCCGAGACTGCGAGCAGTCGAGTATATCGCGCGTATCACAGATGCTCCAAACGTCTGGATACAACAAGATGACGCGCTGCTCCGAGACCATCGCTGTGCTCGTGCCCGTCTCGCCATAGTGACGCGCACGGCGGTGGAGAGGCGCCTGCGGTCGCGCGCATCATGTGCTAGTGTAGCCCGTGCTAGTGTAGCTGCGCGGGCTGATGCGCTCAGTGAAGGGGCGGTGGGTCGTGATTGCGGCGCCGGAATATTATGATCACTGCATGCACACATATATGCTGGAAGGCCGACATGGGAGCGACGCCTCCAGTCCCGGTTGTAACAAATATTGTGGTTGCTACTTCAGTCTCACGCCGCCGCTGCCAAGGCAAACTCCACCGTGCATCATAGTTGCTCGCACAGTGGTAGTTAATACATGTTTCGCAGGGCGGCGGGATATATGTTCGCGTCACTATAATATTTTTACATCATCATAGATATCATAAGATAATTATGCCGCCAGCAAGTAACGCATTATATACACTTCACTATAATATATTTTTGG